>WEKY01054574.1:26676-41982 GCA_013390045.1 Picathartes gymnocephalus | reverse complement strand
ATCAACAATAAAACTACTGTGTAAGCCAACATGAAAAGGTAGGTATTCTACCTTCTTCTACAGTTACGTTCCCTCTGAAGAAGTACTTTCCATGTCCTCTAGAGAGAGCCACACCTAAACTGTGCAGAGAAATAAAGCAGACCTTGAAATCTGTGAGACAAACAATAGCAGACATTCAGAGCTATTTTAATTTTTAACATTTCCAGCTTATGTACTATGATTAACTTAAAACTCTTTCCAAATCCTCACCAATTATATTTATTGTTCAATTAGTTGCTTCAATGATGTCTCAATTCTGACATGCCTGCAACAATTGGCTGTATTTATGTGTGCTTAGAGGTGCAGTAAAACATTATTCCCTGGAAAACTAATAAATGAGCCCATCTAAACTAATTGCTGTTCACCCAGCATGAGATTTCTTCAGCTGAGCCTTGAACATGACCATGGCCTTACAATGAAGGAGACAATTTTTTTTTCAGACTAAGCTATTGAGAAACTACAGAAGTGTGGGAATTGATGGAGCTAACGAGAGGAAAAGAATCTCACATGTGACAACAGCATCATGACACATCCTGGACTAATTTTTCTGTGTTTCATATTTTTAGCTACTATAGCTCTTTAGTCCTGACTTCAGCTTCATAAATTCTCAACAGTTGTACACTGTGTTTTGGCCTGGTTTTCAGTCTACCATTTAAAATATCCAAGTTTAATGAAGTGGCTGGGGGATCCCATGCCTCTTGCTATTGAAATGTCATAGGCTAAAAAAAGTGGTTTTTACTCATAAAGAACCTAACTACTTCCTACAAGCCTAAAGAATCAATTAGTGACTAGTTCCGAGATGGACACTCTCTTTAGCCTCTCAAGAAAACAAAAATGTCTCTGTGATTTGTATATATCACAACACAAATACACATACAGAATACCTTCTGACATTCACTCATTCATTGAAGGGAATTATCTTGAGCTAGGGATCTGCAGTAATCAGCAAGGCTGCAAATGCATGGGCTGATACTTGAAGTACATGGAGAGGTACCAAATCCAAGAGCACACAAGCTGCAATCAACAGCTCAGTCTGGGAAAGGGCTGAACACTAAACATTTTTGAAACTACAGTGTGCAGTTGTCCCAAATCTGTACAACCCCAAACTAGATACATACCATGTTGAAAAAAGACAGTTTTCCTAACTGTGATTCTGTCCTTAGCACCATAACTCACACGACATGCATGTATGTAGCCCCATTTCTGTTTACTCAATAGGGCAAGAGTGCCAGTGCCAGAGAAAAACAAACAAACAAACAAACAAAAAGCAAAAAGCAACCACAAAAAAAACCTCCACAAAATAAAAACAAAACAAGAAACCCACTGAGTATTACCACCCATGAGTAAATTTTAGCATGTATTTGAGGTCAGAGAAATGTGCCTGTAGTTTCTCTGTGGGTAACGTAGCCCAAGTTATGTGAAACTGTTCCACTGAAAAAGATTTCAGTTGAGTATCACAACTACCAAACTTTTGCCTTAAGGGCAAAGTAGAGTTAGGGCTCCTTTGTTAGTGAATTATTTCTAGTTCAAATATGAGCATTTTTAGAGTGACTACCTGTTTTTCTTTTCCTTTCTTTTTTTCTCCTAAAATGCATGCCAAAATTACCGGCTTACTCGGTTTTAGTTATAGAAATACACTGAAGGTAGTTCAGAGAAAGAAAACATCCAAACCTCAAATTGGAAGTGAAATACTATCTCATTTTACATTACATTCTTGTTGTGGAAAAAAAGAATAAAATGGGGCTCAAGATGTAGTTACTTAAATGGATTATATTATTTATAGCTCTCCAAGTACTTGCGAAAGCCTTTCGTTCAATGTAAACCTCAGCTGAATATTTTCTCAATGAAACGTAAGCCATGACAAACACTGTGAGTTTGCCTGTGTGAGCTTGCACAAACTTTCCATCCCTGGAAAAGCTGAAAGGAATGCTGGTAGACTTCTTTTCCTTGCTATTTTCAGCATTGTCCAGGGATATTTCATTGTCAGCTTTTGCTGATGAGCTTTTAATGAGCTCACAAGCTCTGTATAAGCACAAATCCAATAAGTCAGATGAAACGTCCATTTATTATGGCCGGCTCTACCTGAATGGAGTACCCTTGATGTCTGTGTAATAGTAGTCATTTGTCATCACCAGGACCCGCTTCTGGATTCAGAACAAGAAAGTCAAAAGGGGAGAGGGGAAGAAGTTAGTTTGGTGTAAGAAATATATAAAAGATCAAGTGGTTAGTCACTGACATAATTAGAAGAAATATTTACATTCAGTGAGCAAAAAAAAAAAGTACTGCAGGGAATCATATTTACAGCAACCTTAAAAACAATTTTAAAAATTAGCTGCTTGCTTTATGTTTAGTTAGAATAGTATTTAATAGTATTTTAGACATTGTACCCCTTTGTCCACTGTCTTCTTCACTTCCATGGAGAATTTTCCTGTTTTCCGGTTCACCATTGCATTTCGAAGCTGAAATGAAGGAAATATTTGTCAATTCCTTTATTTGCATTTTCTGTAAATCTTTTAACTCTGAACTCTCTAGTACACTCATTTGGCCTAAGTAGCACTCCATTTTCTTAATTTCTTTGTTTTCCATAATTCTACTACACGCTGAAGAACCCACAGATTTTATTAGTGACTGTACAGGCCAAAGCTTCTGCCATACAATTTCAAGTTAAGGTACATAAGATAGGAGCTCGCAGCATTTTTCATAGTAAAATACTTTTTTGTGTAGTAATCTGGATTTTATTTGGGATGAACAGTGTAACTGACCACTATTCTGCAGTTACTGCATGGGAAGGCAAGGACTAGATTCCCAGCTGGATTTAGCTGGTTGGACCAGCACCCAGTGTTTAAATACATCAACAATGACACAGATACAAGAAAGCAAAAAAGGAGAAAACCCCACTTATCTTACGCTATTTATTCTGCTTAAGAATCTACGTTGGGCTGCATCCTTAGCAAGCACCAGAAACTTCATCCTAACTGCATCAAAAATTAACAGTAGCCCACAAAAACCAGAGTGACAGCCCATTTGATCAGTAATGTGATCCAGTGGGACCACAGCTACAATGCTCCTCAATTCCCTCTGGTTTTCCACTGATGTCCAAGCATCCCTTGCAAGGTATTAAATTTCAGCTCTGTAGTGGAAGTCCTCGCAGCTTAAACAACTGGCCTGGACCTCTCCCTCTCAAAGTCGTCCAAAAGACATTTTACACCCCCTTCAAAAACATGTTTCATTGCTTTATAAGCCAAAATTTCAGAGAAGATAGGGAAAACAGATAACAAATGGCAAAGGATTTATACAAAATGATTTAGCTGCTGCTCTGCAACTTAAATCTGTTACTTTTTAGATCACCACTACAAACACTGTTTTCCTGTAATTTTTTTTTTTCTACATGAGCTACAGGCTCCCAAACCTGGAAGCTGCAAAATTGCTGGCCCACCATCCCTAAAAACTCTGCCCTTAGCACAGCTTTTGGCTCCCTGCCTTCCTCCCAAAGGACACACCACCTCTCTCTTAGGTGAACATGCCATGATGATGGAAAGAAGACTTAAAAAACCCAACAACCATCTCCCAGGTCTGTAAGCCAAAACGACCACCGGTGTCCCCAAGAATGAGAACAGGCCACCCCAGCACAGCTGGTCTGAGGGCAGCGTCTCTGGGCTAAAACTGAAGTAAGACAGGACACGTTTTTTTTGAGAAATCCACAGCCTTCAGGTTTTGAATTTGCCTATTTATCAGTTCACTTTAGGGAAGAAATAAAAAAGTTCCTGTTTAACAGTTACACCATCCATGAATGGAAATATTTCATTTGAACACTCAGATTTACTAATGGAAGATACGAGTTATATTGCTTTTTGTGGGGAAAAAGCACCTGTAGATCTTCTGCAGCTGCAATTTTCATTACCATTTAAAAATTCCACTATCACTAATCAGTTCAGCATTTAAAATGCAGAAAAAAATATTGACAAAACGAGCATTTTTATGTCTCTTCTATTGCATATCTATCTAAACACAATTTTGTACACAATGTTCTTGATTAATAAATATCTCCTGTTCTACAGTACCTCATGCCAGATTGAGCTATTCAGTCAAGTTTTAATGAGAAACTGTGAAGACAGACATATCAATGTGCTCTGCAGGCTGAGTTAGTATGGAGGGAAAAGAGAATTACCAAACTTGTCAGTGAAATATCTGGTTTTGTTCTCACAAACAAGTTGAGCATGGCTGACTTATCAAAAACTGCAAACTTTGCAGCTCTTTAAATTTAATTCTAGGGCATCTAGATTTGAATTAACAGTCTTACTCTTCTGTCAGTGAGTGTAAAAGAATAATTTTTAGCTGGAGGCATATATAAAATGAAGCATATATTTTACTGTAGATTTTTTTTTTTTTTAACAATATATAATAGGCAATTCTGGAAATAGTTTCCTATTTTAAGTTTTGTGGTTTTGGACTTGGAGAGCTGGTCTTAATTAACCATCAATACTTTCTAACATTTACAGAACAGTTCCATTTATCTTTAACATGGTTTTCATTTTTCTCCTATTGGTGCCTGCAGTTGTCTAAGACCCATTCCTCCCACAAGCCTCAGGCAAGTCATAGATTTACTAAAAGGATCTCCAAACTCTCAGTAGTGTTTAAGATCAAGTCTGCATGTGGGATTTAGAGTTTTACTTTTTTTTTTTTCCCTGCTTGCTGTGATTGCATTTCTTGGCTTTGTAATCCTGTTTCTCAGCTCTTCTGCAGTTTCATCTCCCTCCTCAAATGCATAAAATAAGCCCTGCCTCAATTGGCCTCAAGCCCCAAAACATTCATTCATGGTCTTTTTTATTTGGGAAAAAAACAAAATATTTCATTCGGCTAGAACTTANAATATTTCATTCAGCTAGAAATTATAGCAGAAGAATTTTAAGTGAGTTAATGAGAAAAAGGTTTCTATCAAACAGAAACTGCTCCTCTTTGGTACTGTGTATTTGCAAACCTTGCTTGAAGACACTATTAACTTAACAAGCTCATGGTAAAATCTCTGTTTCTAATAAAATGCCTTAACAGCAAGATAGCAGGTATTGTTAACCTGGAAAATGAGCTGATATATTTATGACAACAATATTTCATGGTGAAAAAAACTTTAACCTTACTTCAGCCACCTTTTCCTTATTGGACCACTGGAGAAAACCCATGTCTTCACCTTTCAGAGTAATAAGCATTATTGTTCCTTCAACAAAATATTTTTCAATCAATTCCTAACAACTCAGTTTCACTGCTGTAGTATGAGATCACTCTATATTCTTGGAAAATTATGTAACCGTTAAATTAATGTGGCAAAAAGTAAGAAAATGTCTTAATCAGCTTCCACATAAGTGTTTCATGGGAGAAAAATATACCAGTAGTAGTCTATGTTATTAAAAGCAGCTATACGAATATATTAACTCTTTCCCTCTGCAGTTGAATAAACAATGCTTTACTACCCAAGCTTGGAAAAAATCAAGAACATCAAATCCAAGGCCTTAGGTGAAGCAGAGCCACATGTAGCTTGTTTCTGTGTTACAATTAAAAATTCATTTTTAAGAAACATATTTTATATGTGAAAAACAAAGATTAAGATGAAATGCATGCATATATTTTCCATCAAAATGTGAAATAAAAATTTTGCAGCCTTCAGATAAGACAAAACTCAATTTTTGTTAGAATTTTTCAGAAAAAGTGACAGAGATTAGGGGTCTCAATCAAAGGCAGTGCTTAAAGACAGCTGAATCTGGACTTTCATGTGTACTCAGATAGAAACTTAATTATAAATAAAACTTGATTCTCAATGTCGCAGAAATAGCTCAATGTTCCATTATCTAAACCACTGAACTTCTACTAAGATATGATTAAAAATGAGGGATTAAAAATGTGAAAATCAAGCAGAGGAAGTAATGGGAGAACTCTAAAGAAAAAAAAAAGAAAACAAACCAACGAGAAATAACAAGAAGAAAAATCATGAAGGTTTAAAATCTGTGCGTAATATAGCAATAATATTTGAAAGGACAGAAGAAATTTTAAAAGGTCATTAGCAGAGAAACTGGTTGAGTAATACGTGATCAAAGTTAAGAGTAAAAGCAGGGTACAATGTATGAGGGCAATGAGATTGCCAAGTTTGCAGAAGGCTGCTACAATATATGAAAATCTTATGAGGAAACTTTAAATAGTGTGTGCATAGAAAATGACACAAAGCTATAAAAACGTTGAAAAAGTTTGTGTGTGCACTCCAACACAAAACTTCAACTTAGGAAGTGAAATGGCCTCTGAGGAGAGGCCGAAGACAATCTATCACCTGGTGAAACAGACGTTGCTTAAAACATAGATGAACTGTTTCAGTATTCACCACGGGGGTGGAGAGAGCGAGGAATGCAAGATATATATATTTTGTAAGGGAGAAAGAAAATACAGACTTATGTCAGAACAGGGATCAAGAAATTAGGACATCTGAAGACTGACAAGACTCCAGGGGCTGCTGTACGTGATCCGTCCCAGATTTCGGAAGGACATGACAAAGTAAATATGGGAACCTTCAGTGGATGTATTCAAATCTCTCTGGAAAAGCAGAGGTACGAGGGACTTGAGAGAAGCTAACACAGGACTGATATTTGAGAAGGGATCGAGGAGACATCTATGAAAAATACAGACATGCAGTCGTGACTTTGGCAGAAGGGACCTTATGGGAAAAACTAAATTACGGGACAGAAAGGGGAACACCTGGAAAGTTACGATTTAATTAGGGACAGCCAGCACAGATTCACACAAAACGAATCATGCCTAACAAATCAGATTTATTGAGGAAGTGACAGAAAGAACAGGCAAAGGTTAAGCCATGGACATAAGGAAAGCTTTTGATACAGTACTGCAGAAAAGGCTAAGCCTGAAAGGTAAGAAAGGATAAGATAAAGAGCAAACTACAGAGTAGATGGAGCACTGAAAAATGAGGTTAATATAAAGCACTATGTGATAGACACAGAACTCATCCTCCTGCAGCTACCCATGTGTCTGAAATTAGAGTTTGGAGTGAAACTCTGCTCTGCACATAGGTCAAGGAATCCAATTTTGTTTATTCATCTGATGCTTTTCGACTTTGTACATTTAGTAAAACTCCTCCCATTACTTCCCTTAATTAAAGAAACATCTCATGGAAAGAAGTTCCACTCACTTCTGAGTTTCAGCAGTTGTATGGGCCAGCCCTAAAGAGACAGTCTATTCCTGTTTCTAGTGCTATATTTGCTATCCAGCAAAAATACACAATGGGATGCATGGAGACTGCAAGGGTGATGTGTTTTACCAAAAATACAAAGAATCTGTGTTTGTGGTATATGCATATGTACAGAAGAAGCAAAAACAGTTCTAAAATTCTGAATGAAATAAAAGGTTCTATTGTCCTTCCCTTCCTGAGAGCAGTCAGGTGGCCTCTCTAATGACTACTTAAACAGTTTCCAGGTACATTAGTGGGATGCAACAATGTCTTCTGACAGGATTTTAAAACACATCACTTACCACATCATCTCTGTCTTCCCACTCCACCTCAGAAAGGTCCACACTACTGTAGTTGGGCTTTCTTCGTTTCTTCCCTTCTTCATACTGGTATAAAAAAGGGTGAAATAGCACATCCTATTTTATTTGCACAACGATTTTTGTATCAGAAGATTTTAAAAATTTCTGAATGCATGCTGATGGTGTGCAATACATTTAGCAGTAGGTAGCCTAAATTCACACGAAGTGCACCACACTGCTGCATAAATGCTCCCTGTGAACTAAAAACCCACATCTCATTATCTGCATGATCTCTCGGCATGATGCAGAGCTTTTCCTGATGGACACAGAGGGCTCAGCTGCTGTACCCTCTTCTTCCCATATGGAAAATGCATGAGACCTTGGATCTTGCAGTTTACGTTAAATATCTCCAACTGGCTCTCTCAGCTGCACAGGAAGTTATATTTACTATAATCTTATCAACAAAATGTTTACCCATTTCACTTCAAACAAGATAAAATGCAAGACTTTGGGAAGTATGATGTCAACATTTGCTGATACTTCATTTTATCTACAACTTCATGTGGAAAAGTAACATACTAATAATGATAACGTAGGGGGTTTTATCACTACTCACTGTTACACTTTAAATCACACAATTAAAATAAACATTCTCGTGACAAATTAATTTGACACCAAGGTGTTTATAACGTGGGAAATTCTGCCCTCTGCTGAACATTCAAAATCAGCCTATTAGTGCAACCACAAAAAGCTGGCTCAGTGGAAGAAAGAAGTACTTAAAAAGACCCGTGAATAAAGAACCTGCTTGGTTAAGTAAAATTAGGAGACTACATTTGAAAAAAAAAGTAAATTTGGGAGAGGATCGGCATAATGTGAAATCCAGTCTTTTATCAAGAGAAACCACAAGTCCTTTTATGAGGTATGACAGGAGACGTTGTGATGCTGTGAAATATCCCCAAATTGCTTTTGTGAGTACTCAGCAGCATCACCGAAGGATACAAACTGTACCTGTAAGGCAATACATATGGCTGATTCTCCTCCTTCAGGCCAGGACCAACTACACCATAAACCAAACCAGTCAGTGTTTGAGACAAGCAATTCATCACCACAGCCAGTGGTGCAGGCACTTTCAATCATGTTCTGCAGATTACAGAAAGACCAAGGGAAAGCCTTGTCCTCTGAGTATTAAGGAGGTTATTCCCATCCTGACTTTTTCCTCTCTGAATTAAAAATTATCATCTGGATCCCACAATTATTTTTGTACACCACATTACTTAAAAATAGGAACAACAAAAATCTTCCTGAACAAAAAACTTTTAAAAATATTGAGGACAGCATTGTAAACACAAAGAGATTTTGAGATGTAACACTAAAGTTTCTCCTAGCACAGGCTTCACTGAGGTTCCTTAATTTTTGCTCATAAAAAATTGGATACTCCAACTTTTCCTACACACAGTTATTTTAGGAAACCCTGTGGGATAAAATCCCAAGTCAATTCCCATTCTTTTGAATAAAAAATCCCAGTAACTCTGTTTGTGTAAGTTCTGAGAAGTGATGCAGATGCAATTGAAAAGTATTTTCGTGTGCTTTTCTTGCCCTCTGCTAAAACCTACCATTCTTGTAACAAGGTTGTCTACTTCTCATCTACTACTATTCAACACATGGATAGGGAGATGTAAAGAAATTCAGCACATGCTTATACTCCAGACTTTGAATTCAGGCAGCTGGGTTCCACAATCAATTCTTGTTACATGACACCCCTGATAGCCAGAGAGATAACTATACCCAAATACTAAAGTACAAAATTTGCAGCCAATATAATTAAATCTCACAAGAATAACATATGAGAGGATAGCATCCCATTCATTACCAGGGCTTGATTTCTGAAGCTATGTTTAGCAAGCCTTTCATTATGGCTGCAGCTATATCAATATTATCTTTAATCTTTACAGGGAATAACTACCTCTATTCTCTGTGGCTGCACCAATTAACCAAATAAATCTTTGACCTGATTCAGTCATTCTAGTACAGAAATGGTTACAGTCAAGCTCTGAAATACTGAGAGTTGAACATTGCTACAAAGACATTATCTGGGATCATTTGAGCAGAGCAAAGAGCTCCTGTACTGATTCTAATGTTTAATTACATCCTCCCTCACAGATGTTGAAGAACTGGGCTATACTGTATTCTCAGACAAGTGCAGATCCTTACTTAGGCCAAGGGAAGTTGGTCTTGTGTATCTGACAGCAGAAGAAGGCTTCAAACCCAAGGCAAACCATTTGCATCATACTGATTATGGGATTTGTATTCATTTTAATCATATAGAGTCCACACCTTGCACTCAGAGAGCAAAAACCAAAAACCAAAAGCAAACAAATGGAGATCTGGATAAAACATCCAAAGCTCTGCAGAAAAGAATCAGACACATTCATGTCTTAAAAATTCATAGTAGAAGACACAAAGCCAAAATCCTAATGGTCAAGCAAGGGTTGGGCTCCATAAGCATTCAAAGGAACAGCAAATGCACTTAAATGCAGGACAGGGATTAATAAGGTATTGAGATATCTAGCCCCTTATTCAGCAATTACAGTTTAGGGGCTACTCTTTAATTGGCTACACAGGAATTCAATAAGTAAATAATAGATTTAAGTTATAGTTCAGAAAAGGACAGCAGAGAAGAAAAAACCAACTTGCAGGAAGGATGGGACACAAAACTTAATTGCACATATACTTCATGAAGATATCACCTTATTCTCAGCAGTAAATTTACATTATGCTTATGAAACCAGGACATCAAATATCAACGCAAGCAGATCAGAAATCAAATACTTCATAAAAGTAATGCTGAAATGTCCATTCTTCTCTAGCTTCTTTCTGGTTTTATTGCTTAACTAGTTTCTTAGTACAAGTTATTCATGGGCACTGAAACAATTCCCCAGGTTTTAAAAATAGCATTCATCTATATCTTCTTCTCTGGTAGCAAACCTAATCTAACCTTTTATCTCTGAGGCTCCTGGGTAAAGTATAAAATGCTGATTGAAGCCTGAAGCCAAACCCATCTGCAAGATTACTATAGAGCATTGAAAAAAAGTCATTAAGGGACTCATTGGGAAAGATAGAAACTAGGGATTCTACCAAATTAGTCTGATTTAAGTACAGGAGAAAAGGAGCTAGATTTAAAATGTGTGCTGTTAATCTTTGGCTAGTATAAAATATAGGTGATATTATATAGCAGTTAATCCCTGGGAAGAAAAAAAAAGATACTGAAAAGTGTTAAATACCTCGACTGCAAAAGAAGAAACTTTTTGTCCATTCAAAACTATAGGATGGCTCTAACTTATTGTTTGAGAGATAAATACATGATTTGTTTTTTCCATTAGAATGAGCTTTATCTTCGTCAGTATCTTTTGTTTGAGACTGGGCCAGACTCTTATAGCATTGGATGATGCAAAGAACATGTGACATGTGTTGCTTAAAGACTGAACCACATTTTTTCACCACCCTGTACACAACCATTTACATGTGCCGTTATTGAACTCTTTCCCTTCTTTTTTTTAACACAAGCAGTCCCAAACCATGTGTGTTGAATATGACCAGCCATATGTTTATAGAGTCAGAGTGTAGCAATCTGATCAAGGACAGAGCACTACATCTTAACTGCTGCAGTCTTGGGTCTAAGGTGATTGGAATTTCTCAGACATGCTCCATCTGGATCACGGGGAGGTAGGAGAGAGGAAGTTGCTGTGGTAGCAGCCTTGCAAGCATCACCAGATTTTAGTGAACTTTCTAAGCCACAATGTGGAACCATCTGTGAGAAAATATTGTAGTAAGAAAGTACCTACTAAAAACCAACCAAAACCTAGAGAGGTAAAATAATTTCATGGAATAGCTCCCCATTGCCAAACTGCTAATGTACATAAAAGTAAGGAATGAGGTACTGGAAAAGCTCCTATTTTAAAACATAGCATCATTCAACAGAGGTTCCTGTTTTTGAATTAGCACTTCAAAATTTGGATAATATATTAATCTCATCAGGATTTGAGAATTACCCCTTTTCTTTTGTTTAGAGGAGACAAGTGAACGTATGCAAATATATTTTGCTGAGCTTGAATTGTACAAAATAAAATACACAATATAATTGTTTCTATAACTGTAACTTGCACTAAGCAATCCTGGAAAGTTATTCTTATCTACAAACTCTGATAGAAAATCTTGAATGAACAAATATCAGAGGAAAGGCATAATTAACTAAAATTACACACTTTTCCATGCAGTTTTAAATAAAGAGGCAGAGGTTGTATGCACTGTCCCATTTGCAATTCCCTGGTCTGGGCAGTTATTCAGCTCCCTCCCTTTTCTCAGATTCTGCACAATAAGGTTACCACTTATTTATTGTCTGGGGTGGCTGTGACTGTCATGCAAAGCCTGCAGCTTTTGGGGTGGAAACTGCATCAGACCTGACTTCCCGTGGTCAGTGCAACATCCAAGCCCTTCACCAGCCCCCCCAGCACGAGCTGCTGCTGTGTCCCACTGTGAGGACTGTGCAAGGGGACAAGCGAAAAAAAAACCCCAGACAAACAAACCAACAACAGTAGTGAAAAATCCCCTTCCCTGCTTCACCTGCTTATAGCCTGATAGCACAACATCACCTCCAGTGACAGAGCTTTCATTCACCACGTGCTACTTAGCTCCAAACCATTCTGCCTGGGGATACATGTGGAGCTCATCTTAATCTAAATCACTGCTGTTTGGCCTTCAAGCTTTTTATTTCATTTGGACTACTTTTTTCTCTGCTCACGTGATCCTGATTTGTCATTTGTGATACTTAAATTTCATGTTTTCCATCCAGTTTGCAGCCTCAAATGATCTCTTATTGATCTGCACTTAGCCATGAATCTGTAGAACACTAATAGGCATTCAGTCAAAAACCAAAATTTGTTTCTATACAAACCTCCTTAGTTTAATATTAAAAATATTTTAAAAAGGTAACACCTTGATCCTCTTAGGAAAATTGGAAAAACCACTTCCCTGTCCAAAGACAGATTTTCATGACCAGCCTATTATTTAAGATGTTAATCCAGAATTTCCTAGGTTATGGTTGGTAGTAAAAAACAGTTATTTTGGATTGATTCGCCATGCCAGATGGCAGTGAAAAATTGCTGCACCATAAAATTTGCAGAAATACTTCAGGGAAAAGTTGAAAACAGGACCCATGTCATTTGCTAGGGAAAAGAGAATGATTTAATTCTAAGTTTCCAGGCAGAAAAAAACTAGGAACTATTAGATGTTCCATGTACATAGGAGAACCCTCTAGCAAAACAATAGAAGAAAATAGTTCTTCTGCCACATGTATTTAACTAACTCTGCCTATTTACCCTCCTAATGTGTGTTTGCTTTTCAAATGGTGCAGTAATGTTTAAAATGGTAAAGCAATATGGAGATATACAGGGTGAAGTAAAAGTCAATTCGAAATACCAGCTTTAGGTGCCACACCTTGAGCCTGGCCAAGGAGTTCATGGGCTGAGCTCACGTTCTCAGGTGGATTGCAGTCAATTATCACAGAAACATGGATGTGATTTACTCCACTGAAGAAAACAACCCCTCTGTTTGGGATTTTATTTGCATTCTCAGGATTTATCATTTGGGATTATGTAAAACTGGCAGCTGCTTATAATTATTTGAGGTTTGAGTAGAAATAATTAAAAACATCTGCCTTTATCTTAATACTACCAGACTTAAACCCATGAGCTCAGTTATACCTAACTTCAAAGCCGAAAGCAAAGAATAAAAGAAAGCTTCACATATTGCTAACAAATTTTCAGTGATTCATTTATATGTACAACCAGTTATTCAACAGCCTTCAAACCTTTAATTATCTTTTAAATATATGTAATTTTGCACTTCTAATTAGATAGCAATTTAATACTCTCACAGGGATTCAGATGGGCTGTCTTTTTGAAATGTAAACTCCAATAGGAATAATCATTGGCATTCAAGTGATTGAATTCTTCAGTTATTTAAATGAACGTGAGGCATTTATACTGCTCAAATCATTTAAATATTCTGCTGTCAGCTACAGCTGTAGAGTTTTATGGAGTCAATGAATAAAGCAAGGGTAAGTGTAGGTTATCTTGCGTTCCAGGCGGGACTCCCCAGAGAGAAATGAGATTTGCTGCTTCTGAAAGGCTAACACTGCTTAAGTGGGGCATTAATGTTTCCCCTGACACTAGGATTTCTCTGTTTTTCCATATTAGGGGAAAGAAATTTTCTCAAAATTTACAGCTACAAAAGACTTAATACTGATCTAGAATCTTCAAACACTCCAGGTCCTTTAGCTTATTGCAACACATGGTGACAGTTCACATTCCAAGGCTGAAACAGGAACTTACTCAGGCACCTAAACCACCAACATATTTTGGGGAGGGCACTGAAATATTATACAAAGGCTTTGATTTCTCAGTGTAACTTTCCCAAACAATACTGATCAAATTGAAGTTGTGCATCCTTGTGTAGAAAGCAAGGCATCAACTGAATTCATTTACAGTGGTAAGAGCACTTACAGCCATTCATAAACTCTCACTGCAAGCCTTCCAGAACCTATTTTTAGAGTAAGAATAAATGTCTCAATCTTCTCAAAAACAGAGGATTTTGATTTAAACCCAGAAATATTAAAAAATCTTTAGTAATCAGGGATGTTATTAGATTAATTCATAAATCAGAACACATTTTTAACCTTGGATTTATTTTTAAAATGGTAGAATGTAAATAAAAGACGCGATTTTATTCAAGAACATATGCATTTGTCTTTAAATACATATTTTCTTTAATTAAGAAACTCAGTCTGCTTGTTCAGGAACTCTTGAGTGCTCTACCCTAAATGAACTTAGTAACTACTGAAAAAAACTCCAACCCTGTTCCACACCCTGAACAAAAATACAAATCCAATTGCTAACTATGAATCAAAAAAGCCATGGACTTCATAAGAACTGGTAGCAACCTTGCTATTATTTATTGAAAACCACGCAAACATTAGGGCTGAAAGGCAACAGCACAAACCCCTAACACCAGATAAGGTTCACAACAGTTCACAGCGTGGCTGTGGCAGACACTCATCTTCCAGGGACATTCCTTAATTTCTTTGCAATCCTACTACACTACCCTAAAAACGCAGTTTTCCTCTGGCACCAACCTTTAACACACTGCAGAGTGATAGTTGCAGTGATGAGCAATCGGCCACAATTAATGTGCTGGCTGTTTTTAAGGGCACGTAAAAATTATTTATCTTTTGTTTCTCATTCTTCCTTTACATTCAGTAAACTTGTTTCTTTGGCAAATTGTAACATCCTCACCGTGACATATTTCCATTTTAAAATCTAACGGTATAACACCTGGCACACACCACAAGTGTTAAGAGTCTCCTGAAAAGCAGATTAAATCTACCACGATCACAAATGAGGAAGATTGTGTCCTCATGCCCACATCTCAACATGCGTAAGGAGCCTCAGACACCAAGCTAAGAAAAATCTCAAAATTCAGTTTTGAAGTCCTCCCCAAAAAAATTTTTTTTCATTAGCAGTAGGTTATCATTTTCAATGGAATAAAATTCTAAATTGAATCATACAACTGAAAATATTCTCTCATGGAAAATAACGTACCACTCTGTAAAAATATAGACTTTTAGTCAAACTCAGCGTGTAGGAGCATTCTGATACAGCAGTATTTTAAAAAAAAAAAAAAAAAAAAGTA
>WEKY01054574.1:0-26663 GCA_013390045.1 Picathartes gymnocephalus | reverse complement strand
AAAAAAAAAAAAAGTATTTTCCCCATCAGCTACACTCTGTGGAGTTCCCACTGGGGTACGCTTGGTCGGAAAGGAGACTTTAAAAGGGCATAAAACAGGAAAATGTGCGACGAATACTCTTCATCTATGTGACAAAAACAGCGACAAAATACAAAACAAAACAAAGGGAAAAAAAGGAAAAAAATAGGGGGAAAAAAGGGAACAACAATTTTGGAAAGAAATGTAAGAAAGTTGGCTTGGCGGAGCAGGCCTTGCGGCCCGCCAGCGGGAGCTGCCGCCGGGGCAGCGGGCGGAGCCNCCGGCCGGGGCGGGCCCGTGTCCCCCACAGCCGCTGCCGAGGGCTTCCTCGCTCCCCGCTGCCGTGCCTTGTTGGCTTGTTTGTCAAGGCTCAGCGCCCTGCTAATGTCTGGTGAAGAATGGAAGCAAAAAGTTCTTTCTGTTCGCTCTGTGGGATAGTGGCTGGTGGAAGCTCCCTGCCGCGCTGGGGTCTGGGGGCTGCTCCAGCACCTTCCTCCTCTCCTTCCTGCAATCCCCCACCAGGAGCACCCAACCTGCCGTCCTCACTGAAAGCCAAGTGTCTTCAAAAAACCAGCAGAAGAATCAGAAGATGAAATCTCCCAGAAAAGCATTTTTAAATATAAACCAAATAGAATAATCAGCACGAAAACGCAGCCAGCTTAACGATTACATACACTGCTCAGTGTTAGATAAAAATCTGCTGCAACAGGAAGCATTCTGTGCTGTTTGCTATCCTGCCTCTCTGCTCTGTGTCACAGAAGACAATTCCTTAAAAAGAAGTACATCAGCTCCAGAACTAATAGATATGGGGTTAGGAACTCAAGAATTCGGTAATATTCTAGTTTTACATCACTGCCGGAAAATATAACGACAGGATAAACCACAGTGGATCAAGTCAGTAATCAATGAGACTTGAATGTAACTCTAAGACACAAATAATTTTAGGGTATCTTTAGGGAATTATCTAATTCCAGATCTACATGCCTACTTTCACATAGTTATTGTCGCAAATTTCATGGAATCTTACAATGCTATCAGGATTTGGCCTGCAATACTAAACCGAGGGCCCAGACCAGCAATCACTGCACTCTCAAAAACTCCACTGAAGTCAACAGGAGACTCTCATTACCCACCACTGACAGAACCCAGAGGTAAAAATGACTCTTCCAAAAACCTGAAATGAACAGACCATGAGTATATCACAGCAAGTTCCCCTAGCTGACAGCTTATGGGCTACTGCCCAACATTTTGATTTTAAAAAGAGAGTCTATTGTATAAGGTAATGAAGTGAGTGCCTTCAAGATGTATATTTGGTGAGGGATAGTAACAGCAAACCACCTTTTGTTTCACTAAAGAAAAACATCAGAAATTAGGAAGAGGGTAACACCCCTGTCAGCCTAATTTAGAGCTATCCACAGTTCCTGGACCTCATTACCTTCTGTTTTATAAAATACCTACTATATAATGAATAAATACTAATAATTTTGAAATAACTAATTTGCCAGAAGAGAAAGGGACAATACAGCAAAGACATGAGTTATCAAACTCTTGTGACGTAGAGAGAGGACTTTCACATGTATTCCTGTGACTTGCAAACCTGGGACGTCAGATTCACCCACTGAAGCTTCCTTGCTGCACTTCTCATAAGCTCTACTCCAGTTCAAAACCCAACTAAGTGCAAATACAATTGTTAATTTAGTGTGCAATTCCTAGCCCAAATCTTAGAAAGACAAATTCTTCTGCTGGATGAAGACTTAAGATATGCTAATGACTTAATAAATCATGCTTGGCAATAATTTTATTTTCCAATTAAATTATCCACCCATTTAATATTTCTGTTTTCTACTAAAATATTGTTGAAATTGGACGTTGCTTGAAGTTCCTGCATGAGAAGCACACGTGGCAGCCATGTGGACACAGCAGTGGAACCATTAATACCAGTGCTTTGCTAGGAGCCAGTGGTGATGGAACACTTGGCAGTGCAGCTCCTAAACGATGATGCAACCAGGAGTGTACCAGCCCTCTGGAGTGTTAACTTGATAAACATTTGCATAGCAAGAAAAACAAAGTTACTGTTATGATTAATGCAAACAGGATGATAAGGGAAACTAAAGGCAAAATTTGCTGCTATTCCTCTTTTAGTACAGAAAATCCCTAGTGATCTTATTTTGCTTAAAAATATGCTTTATTGAAATTTCTGCACATATATGAAATTAACTTTAACACTTTAGCATGACAAATAGGGGTTATTACACAGCACTAGAGCATTCCAACATTCCGTTTCAATGTAAAATGAACATAATTAGCAATTTTTGGCTTTGCTATTTTGCAGTAATGGAGGTCTGCATCTTTTGCAGAAGCAACTTGTATATTTATTTTCCTTGGGGTTTTTTCATGCTATATGTTGTTTCCAGAGGTAAATTTACCAAGAACTATGATAGGTTATGAAACAATATAGAGTATCTGGTCTATTGTATTTAATTTTTAATGAAGGCTATTCACACTAGGAAAAAAACAAATGCAACATGTACAGCTAAATAAAACAGATCAATAAATACCATTCTTACCAAAGGCCTAAGTTCTGGGTGGGTCAGAATATATCCATTGTTTGTAATTGCAAAAGCATATCCATGAATACCTAACTGTAAAAGTAAAGGAGAAAGAAATACTAATTAGCATAATTAGCATGGTCTCCAGTAAACCCTTCAGCAAAAAATCAGGCAATAATTTGGCTATCCGGGGCAGCCAGCATTTACAGCCTTATCCACAGAGTGTTTTGCTATAACACAGGCAAAGATCCTTGACATTTTGTGCAAATGAGAACCTGTCGTTGTGATGAATTCAGCATACAGCAAGATTTTACACTGTCCCACAACTCTATCCAGAGTCCTTGGTCCATGTGTGCTAGAGTCAATTATTTTATTTATAGATATATATATATATCATAGACCTATCTATGAGATGCCATAGCATGTGGCATACACATAACATGCCAGGGGCAAAGAGATACTGAAATTTCATACATTCCCCTATTCCCAGGAGTACACAGCTTTCTTTGCTTGTTGTTAAAGAACCACTTAACTCAAAGATAAGGAAAGAGCAGCTACAGTGAGCAACAGTGACCTGTCATATGTGATATTTACACCTTCCCATCTTAAAGGCTCTCTGTTAATTCCAGTTCACCTGGAGCCACAGAAGGCAGCTATTTCTGCTAAGGAATTTTCTCCAAGTTTACATCTTTGTACTGAGTGGAACTGTGGGAGATTTCCTTGAGAGCAATGAAACGCTTGATGAGGCCTAACAATGTCCAAATTTAGGATTCTACTTATTTAAATAAAAATACTGGTCTGTTTAACAATATGCTTATTACACAGCTGATTGCATCCACTGAATGTACTTTTAAATAAATGTACCTTTAAATCCTTCATGTGGTCATTCAAACGTCCCTTCTTACCATAAACTTGCTGCTAATGTAGATTTTTCTAGGTTCGTTATGTATATTTTGCCATGCAGAGCACATCTTCCATCCTTCTTTACCCCTTTTATTTTTTCAGTTCAGACAATATAATATCTGTGTATTTTTTATTTAAGCATCTCAATACACTGAAGTATTAAATACCAGGCAAAAAAAAAGGAACTTGGAAGTCCAGCACTACCTTGCTTTGATATTTACTTTATAGTTCTCACTACTAAATCTTTTTATTTTACTTGAGTGCATTCTTAAGTGCTTTGCTGAATTTGAATGCTTTAGGAATTTGTCTGACAGGAAGCAACTTGAGCAAGGCTGAAAAGTCAAAATCCTTTCTAAGAGGCAAAAGGGAGAACAAGCCTATTGGCTTCTGTGATTTTCTGGAAGTATAAACCTGAGCATGACATTATAACAAGGTCACAGGTAAAATATTCCAGGTTAACTTACAGTGTCTCTGTGTGAATGATTGTATATTGTCAACTGTATCTGCCACATGCAAGATTGTTTCATAAATTAGTGGTTTTCCTATAGCAATAAACTTCAGTGAGAGCAATAGAAGGTGATGTGTTCTTGGCATCTCTTCATAAAGGAGGGATAACCAAAATAATAACAGTGGACATATTTTAACTATTATAGTGTGACAAGGGAATGAGCTGTTGGCTAAATATCAGACCTCAAGTGTAATTGTCTGTGTAGATAACTGCAGAATAACATCCAGGCAATGGAAGTCAGGTAAGGAAACAAATGTGGGTGGTATATTTCACAGGAAAAAAGCATTTGCCTGTTTGAGGCCTAGACAGGATCCGAAGGTGGCATTTCATCGTCTTCTGTGCAATGTGTGAAACTGCACACTGCAGTACCTGAGAGATGCTGCCACTTACAGCAGCATTGCCATTTTAAACCTTGAATTATGTCTCTAAATCACAGATTCAGAAACAAAAAAGAACTTTTTCTAACTATTGTAAAACATCACATGAAGTCAACCATTACTAAATCCAACCCCACCTTATTCAGGAGAAACTGCCATTGACATCTAGGGAAGCTTAGTCAAGATAACAATGACTGAAAATAGCTTATTCCTATTATTCATCTTTCTCAGCATAAAATCCACCTCATCCAAGCTGAGAAAATTCCTGGCCAGCAGAATTCTGTTCCCAACCAAACATTTTATATCCCTGTGTGAATTTTTTGCCACATGTTGCCTCTGCAGGAATGGGTCCCAGGGGTGATTATGCTCTTGCAATTGCAGAGTCTTTCTTTAGGGCATGTGGGACCGGAAGTTATAACTCAAGTGATCTCACTAACCCAGCTTCATTGCATGATATTGGTGCCTCCTGTAATAATCCTCTCTTGCAATACATCATGCAATATAAAACATACCTTCGAATAAAAATATAATATTCAGCAAGTGGATCATATATTACTTCCACAGAAAACTAATTCTTGAAAAACTTCTGAATCAGTTTCACTCTGTTGCAATACCCATTATTTTGGCTTCCCACTCTTTCTAGATTCTTATATTCAGACTGTGTCGAAATCTTTTAGATAATTTAGGAGTAACATCACTGTTATTTGCCTTCTCCTATCCAGCCATGCAGAGCCAAGCTTTTATTTATGCAGGTACCACAGCATTATTCTTCCTTCTCACTACAAATGAAACTTGTTCTCCCCACACCTCCTTACAGGCAGCTCCAAAGACTGTTGCCATTGCTCCAAATTTTGCACAGGAGCAAATTTTGCTCCTTTCTCTTCCACCTTCTACTGATTCAGTATTTCTGCATGCACAGAACTAAGTTGCTGTTAGCAAACTTTGGTGGTTTGTGCACAGAGAGAGTTCCCTGTTATTTATTCTGAGCAGCAGTGTCTCTGTCACTGTGTTCTGATATCAGCTGGAGTCACCTGCTGCCTATTCCCATAGCCTACCTCTTTTTTCCACCTGGGACAGTCTTTCTGTGCTGGGTTTGCACAGCCCCTGTCCTGTGGGATCCAGGTCACAGGAATTTACTCCAGTACACCTTATCAATATTATTGCCACTCCTTTTTATGTATCATTTTTATCAAAATCTTGTTTAATTTAAACTTTCCAGCTACTGCATATTGATCCAGAAAATGATTTGGTAAATCCTAATGTATTCAAATTAGAATTAAAATGATAGGAGGAATTTTTATGTGAGAATATTGGAAGGCACTCACAAGTCAGCTTCTTCCTCCACCCTCTTAGAAATCACTAAACGAGAACATGGCAGACACTTAAGAGATAATTTGTATGCTATACAAATTTATGCTCAGTACAGGTGCTATCAAAATGCAGCTATTCCAATGGCTGGCCCCTGTAGCAAAGGCTGTCTACAATATAGTATTATGTGCTTGTTCGTCATGCAAAAAAATACACTAGGAATTAACTGGAAAATATTAATTTAATTTTCACTTGTGAATAGGAGACTACTATAGTAAAACCTTTCAGACATAGAGAAGTAGTGAAATACTAATGTACCGCATCAAATTTAAATGAAAAGTAATTACAGTTTGTGTTAGCCTGAAGCCTACTGAATGAAACACATTTCACAAGAGATACAGTGGTTCAAATTCTGATTTTTTAATGATAATTCAGTTTTAAGAATTTTATTGTAGAGTTTTTACTGACTTTGGCAAACTAAGTAGAGGAAAATATCTAGCAAATACTGGGTAGGAGAGAAGGAAGCACTAATCTGGTTAGGCAGGAACTTGTGTGCCACTTTCTTTAATTCCAGGAGATGCAGAATTGGGCCAGGCAGAATTACACAAACAGCAAGCCTAAAGCCACGTTAAGGATAGGTTTTCATTAAAAGTTAGCAATTTTTCAGCATGAATTTTTTTGTTATTTTGCCTCATATTCTGGCTGTATTTCATGGTTTGATAACTTCGTTGATTTTATAATTACATTGATTTTAACATGGACAATATTTAATACTACCCTCTAGACCACACTGATCCACAAAAACGTGAAGATCAGGCCGTATTTTAACTTAGGTTTTATAAATGGCACTTGATCTCAGACACTACAGAGATAAAATTCCTGAGGAAAATGGGTGAAATAATGGAGCTATGTAAGTATAAACAATAACAACTTATTAAATGAATTATGTTATATTTTAGGTATTATACTGAATATAAGTGATATATACGCCATTTTTGTATTACCTTGTATTTTGGAATAGTTTTTAAAAGCTCTTTAACTGGAACATCTGTGCCAACTACTCCCAGGAGAATTCCTTTAGACCTCTGAAAAGAAGAATAAAAGATGCACTCAGAACCACAATAATATTAAATATTATCACCACTTATTTCACCTTGTAGCTACACCACAGAAGTGAACAGATAACAGACAAATTATTTAAAAAGTGGGGAAGGCAGACGCTGGTACAACTCAGCTGATCAAGCAATAATTTAATCAATAGTATTGCTCCTTTCTGCTTTATTTACAATACACATAGAAAAGGCATGCAAGGTTTTGGTAGCTGGTGAGTCCCTCTACTGAAACCTTTCACATTAGGTAAATAGGTTTTAAATTAAAAACTGCTATTAAAAATGTGTTACTCCTGTCTTTCCCAATTTCTCCTGCCATTTGATAAACAAAAGACAAAAATGAAGCATTAAGGGGAAAGTACACTTGTGTCTTTAACAATATGTTAAATTATTAAAGATAAACAGATATATACATAATATACAAAAATTAATTGAACTCTGATTTATATCAGTGCAAAGAGGAAATTTACATAGATTATTTGCTATAAAAAAGTAATAGAGAAGAAAGCCCTAGGGCCTTGCATCATCTGAGATTTTTCCCTTAGACATAGGGTTTCATCATTTTACCATGGTTTCTAGAGTATAGGCTTTTGGGATTATTTGTCACATTTTTTGTGCTAATAAAGGGATACTAACTGCAGACAAAATAAGAAGAAGAAGAAAAGAAAAAATTTTAGAGTTTACTAAAATCTTATTAGATCCCTGAAAGCAACTTCACGTCAGTCACACCATTATCACATGACAGAAATAATCTGAGTACTTACAGTCTCATTTTGCTTACTAAATACTGGCATGGCAACAGTTGTCATCAACACCAATCCCTGATCATCAGCAAGCTATATTTGAAAAAGAAATACTATCTCTGAGAACTAAGGAGCAATTACAGGCATGTGATTGCGATTTTCAATGACGTTATTTCCATTTTAAACGAGATAAGGCAGTTTATTCAGATGACACAGATGTAGCTGGACCTGCAGCCAGCCCAGCCCAGCCCAGCCCAGCCCAGCCCGGGCCCCATGTCAGCTGAAGCAGCTGTGCCCATCCCAGCCCCTGCAGTGCAGGAAAGATGCCTCGTCCTCACTCCTGCAGCCTGCCGCGGGAGGGAGAGGGGGCTGAGACGGCTGTGGAAGCAGCAAGGGCAGTGGCAAAGCAGCTGCGGCTCCACATCCCTCCCTGTGCCAGCTCTGGCAAAGCTGCCTCGGGCTGTTTTCTCCCAGCAAAGAGCAAGAGGTCAGGAGCTGTCTGCACTTTGCTCCGGTCCAGGCCGAGATCTCCCCAGCTCACACAGCAGCACAAAGGATGACAGCCAGTAGGGATCCCAGGAGCACCTTTGCTCCAGCTACTTTCACTTTGCTGGACAAAGAGGTGCCATGAAGCATTAGTTGATTCTGCACATCAGGTTTCAACGCATTTTTTCAATTTAGGGAGAAAACAGATCTCCTGACCTTGGTCCCATTCAAGAGGAACATGCAGGGTGTTTATCACTGGCCACAGGAGAGTGAGAGTGCTCAGATTGTCTCCTCCCTCTCCTCCCTGTTCACTCCCTCTGGCCAGACTGAACCTCTGCCCTGAGGCAGAGATTGGCTGGGGTGCTCCAGACCAGCACTGCTCTGTGCCTGCAGATCTTCGCCAGCAACGTGTGAAAGACAACTCAAGCAGGAGGTGGAGAGTTACTGTTCAACCCTGTCTGTCCCCAGGAACAGATACGAAAGCTGAAGAGGTTTATGCAGCGTTTCAAAGTGTGACACAGACAGTTATGATCTCAAGTGGAGATTTCGTAGAACACAAATCCTGCTTTGCTGCCCTTGTGTTCAGCGAGCTGGATGCGGCGATAGGGATGATCCTGCTGAGCAATACTGTACACGTGACAGTCATGCCCAATTGCGACTGTGACATTCTCCTACCACTCTTACATCTCTATCATGTTTTCTGCACTCAGGTAGAACTTCTAATATTTTTTTTCTTTTTAGAATTTTTGCAACTTTTTGGTGATTTGTTGTTTTTTGATTTGGGGTTTTTTTTTGTGTTTACAAAGGTTTTCTTATAACGAAGCAATAGCAATTATCTCCCTGCATTTTCAGAAAACAATCCCTATGTTATGATAAAGATACTTTATGAAGCATAGCTCACATTAACAAATCAGACAAAGTCTAGAAAATTACGTGTCTTGCAGTTTCCAATCTGCTTCAGGAAGATTTTCAGTTTCCCAAACAAGTATATTTCCTGAGGCATGGCACAATCTCACGGTGAGAAGGAATGGTTGCCAACATTAGATAGGATCACAAATGGGGTTTAGAGTCAAGAAGATTTACATCTGATAAGGAATCACTGGGGATATGAAGTGGAACGAACTTATGATCATATTTCCTTTTTATTGTTTGTTTTCCTTGTTAGCAAGAAGAGATAATTCTAACCCTAATATAATCCTTGATCTATCAAAGAATAGTAAGTTATTAAACAAACAAGAAAAAAATCCCAAAACTTGGCAAAATATTGTGGGTTCAAAGGTTGCATTTGAAACTCAAATGCAGCCAAACTAATGTAGGGATTTCCGCTCCTTGGCCAGAGTAGTAGAGTCAAGCACTGACATGATTTGTGTGGCAAGGATCCCAGGAAGTGGAAAAGCATTCTGCTAATTACGAGATGACATTTTGGAGCACTTAGAGATTTTATATGATTGCCCTGGGTAGTTTTCTCTGACAACATGTTTTTGTCAAGTACCAGGACAGTATTAATTTTCGAGTCCACTCACTCTCAAGATATTACTAAAAACAATTTAATGGATAGGATAAAGTCAAGGCACTGTCAGTAGAGTTTTAGGGTGTTTGAAATTTTTTACATAGAGAAAAAAAAACCCCAAAGTCTGGAGTTCCTGGGAAATTTTGAAAGAACTACTCATTAACTCTCAAAACTGACTATGGACACAGGCAAGAGTGATTGCACTGTAATTTTGTTATCTACAAGTACCAACCAGAGTTGGCTGCTGCAATCATTTCTACAGAATTGCAACCGTATAATCCAGCCTGTTTGATTTTTTTATTTGTTTGGCAGCTGAAAAGGTTGTTGGCCACTTCCCTAAGTGGAATCAGAAAATAACTGGATGAGCAGGGACTCATATTTGCAACGTTTTACTGAGTCACTGCTCATCATACTATAGTTACTATCTAGTCTAAAGTCATGTATGAAGATGCATCAGTGATTTGCCCCAGAATGTTTTTCTATTGAAAAGACGTGGTGGTAACAGCTTTAGGTGGGCAACAACCCAAGAGCTAAGGACACTCAGTTTGATAAAATGTTTAGCAAAAAATAAACCCTTAAAAGAAAATAAATCTCAAGATAGAGGAAAAAATGCATTCCCACGCTAAATGTCTCTTGGCTGTTTAGAATAAAGAAACATAACTTGCTCTCTGAAAAAGGTACTGCTCTCTGGTGCCTAGCGATAATGGTTTTATAGCTGGAGTAAAACTCCTTTTAGAAATAGATTTAACTACAACTGTTTTCCTTTTAATTCCTTGCTGTACACAGTTACTCCCCTCAGAACAACTCCAAGCAGATTTTCCCAAACAACAAATAAAAACCATCCTCTTAAAGTTAAGCCACTTAGAATTTAGCTTCACATCCAACGCTAGCAAACATCTCTCAAGGCAAAGACTAAGGCAGGCTCCACAATCAAACCAGGCACACATGTACAGGAAAGATTATAAACATTTTCTGAGGTGGTCCCATGATGGAAGGAGGAATTTGAGAAACACCCCTGAAATATCTTCCTTGGGAGTGTATAGTGAAGAAGAGTTACAGTGGGTTGTCCAAAATTTCTGACACACCTGCCCAACCCACCTCCCTTCTTCCTTTACTGGCTCTGTATGGATTTGCTTCACAATGTGTTGTCTTCTATGACCACTGCACTTCTATGTGCTGATCAGAGTCATGAGGCAGGTTGGAAATGTCAGGGAATTGTAATTTGTGTTTTATATGGACTAAAAGAATAGCTAATATTTTGGCATAGACTCAAATTATGATCTGGGACAATATAGGAACCTGTGTGACTGTCTTAAGTTAAAGACAAATTTCTGTGTTTATCACACAAAGTAATGAAAAAACAAACAAACAAAAAACCAACCCAAAACCTTATATTGTAAAACAGTTACTTGGACTTTGTAAATTGCTGATTCCAAAATGTTATTAAAAGTCAGTTTGCTGGTTGAGGAATGTGAGAGAAATTTGGAAACTGAAGATTGCAATTAACATGTAAGTGAAAATTTTAACATGGTTTTCTGAATAGAAACCAAATATACATTACAAAACAAAGACAATAGCATCTCATGGGGAGGAAATAGATCCAAAGTAATGCTAAATCAAACTGCTTATTATTATTTTGTATTCCATTAGATTCAGCTTAATTATTATAATTTCATAAAAGTACTAAAATCACTAGTCATGCACTTCAATGAAACAGCAGCTTTCCAAATTTTCTATTTTATATTCCCAATGACAGTTAATTCAGCTCTTCAAAGTATAAGGTAAAGGATGCAGGGAATGATAAATGATCCTCCCAAAAGGCTGAATAATGATAGCATCAAGATATGAGGAGGGCACAGCACTACTTACAGAAGTTAAGGATAACACAGAAAGGGAGAAGAAAGCTGTCAGGAACTTTTGGGCAACAAATATCATCAAAACATATCTATATGGAGGAAATATGGTTCCATTCATGAGAGAATCATTAAAAAAACCCCTTAAATGTTCCTAAACACAACTCTCTGCTTCTGATTTGTGTGCCTAATTTATTCACCTCTACCTCTTCACTCAAGCTAAGTAGAACAAAACATCACAGCAGGAGTAGAGCAAAAGCTTTTGAATCCTGCTGCGTTTGCTCAAGAAAGCAAGTAAAGCTTTCCTACTAGGAAACAAAACACCTTTTTGAACTATTAAGGGAAAATGGCTTTTGCTCTTCAATGCATACAAAAAGCTGTTTAACATAACTGTTTCAAAGATAAAGGTCATTTTGAAAATCAAAATGAACAAATCTGAAAAGTAGTAAATTTGAGTTTATATTTTATCTTACTGCTATTTTCACAGCCCTGTGGGATGGCTACCTAAAAACATGCATAAAAGAAACACAGAGGACAAGTAACAATCATATGAATTTGTTTCATTTGTCTGGTAGCGGTTCTTCCTTTTACATACATTAACTCTTCCTCTACATATTTTGTTCTGAAAGTAACAACCATACTAAATCAGGGTCTCTATTGCCTGAAACTCTGGTGAGTTGATTGTTGGTTTTATTTTGGCTGGTTGGATGGGTGGTTGGTTTGATTTGGTTTTGTGGTATTTTCTATTTTAAGATATATCACAAAGATCTTTTCAAGACAAATGTCATGGTGCAACAGACTTATGCACCTTAAATTCATCATTCTTCATTTCACCTGCCCTCCAATTCTGAATTTGCGCCAGTTTGACTAAGAGCATAAGAGTAACAGGTTTAATTGTTATTTAACTGCTGTAGACAGTTGAAAACCTACAGGTCTTCAATAGCTAATTACCACAGAACACTCACTAAACACCAAAAAATCTGAAGCCAAAGTGTCCCACATATAAGAGAAAACACATCTCATCAAGATGGTGAACTATTTGCAATAGATATGAAATAGTAAACTTGAAATGCCACATTTTTCTTTCAGATCACTTGAAGATTAAAGTGAACATGTTTAGAGACACATGACTGTTTGCAATGTTTATAGAGAAAACATTTGCAAGATGATGCATGGATTCCAACAAAAATACAGTACAAGTTCAGACACCATATGGCAAAACAGTGACTAAGTCATTCATAAAGGCATGCACCAGCCCTGTGCTGCTTCCCTTCACCTTGCAGAGAGCAAGAGAGATTCTCTTAGTTTGTTCATAAGCTGCCAGGCCAAGCTTATTAAAAGGCATATTTCTTGCCTGAAGTTATCCAAAGCCCTGGAGGATTACTTGTACCTGTCCCCCCTCCCCATCCCATTCCTTCCTTCCCACCCCTCTCCTCTTTCTCCGCACAAAAGTAATACACAGTCAACTAGACGGTAGTCAGCTATGAATGCATATAAAAATATGTGGCTTCAGTTCTGCATTTGTTTGATCTAGGGGTAAACACACTGTAAATTGGCAATTTTGACCATTTATGAAAATATTGTTGTTTTTCGCTAACCACAAACTTGAGTAATTTGTACCAGAATATTATTTAATAGTTCAGAATTGTGGCCATCAGAACAGGTAATACAGTACCCCATGGCACAAGCTGGCAAAAAGTCTGACTGGTTGTACTTTCTGCACCAGCACATTAGGGTCTGACTCTCTCTTCTTTCTGCAAACTGTTAAGAGAAGCATTTGGCACAAATGTTTAGACAAGCAGGTGAAACTGCAAAAGCCAGAGTTAGCTAGTCTAGCCACTCTTTTGGTCCTTCTACTTTTCCGGAAAGTTGTACACAAAATATTTCTTGAAACTTTTTATTTCAAGAAGAAAAAAAAAGACAAAACCATCTTTTGGTACCATGTTCTGCAACTATCAAAGCATGAACAAACTATGGACATAGTCCAGTCTCATAAAATAGTGTATTACCAGCAGGTTTGAAATAGAATTTTCTGAGCTCCATGAGAAAGGAAATTTCAAATACCTGTAGTATCATAAAAATAAAACCTCCCATCCTCATATTTCTTGCTTTTTAAACTAAGAAGTGGCTGAGATACCTTAGTGAAGTTCTAAGTTCTGTGGATGCCCTCACCATTCTTCAAAAGCTATTAAGTGAAAGATCAATTCACTTATAGCTTTCATTAAAAACTGATTTTTTATCATCATCCATGAATGTTAATAAGAGTGATGTCAAACTGACTAATTGCTGTGACATTTCCTATTGAAGGTGCTTTACCAAGAACAATAAGAATGACTTGGACAAGTGAGTGTTACAGTTGCCCAGCATATTCTATTCCTATTCTCATTTTAATACTTTTTCTACCAAAAGCACAAAACACCATCTGGATTTTCTGGAAGCTTTAATTATATTTGTGAAATATATAAGGATGATACAACAGGCATCAAGCAATTCTTAACTTTGCCGCACTGCCTGTGCTGTCCTGGCGTGCAGTGCTGACTCTGGTAACACCATATCGATGCAGAAGTGGTTTAAAGGCAAGAGCACATTGCATGAAAAGTATTCAACCTGTTAGAGAAGTCAAATGTTGAATGTGTTCAGGGGTGTGTTGGTAGATACAGTGGGGAGCAGTGAAAGGGCACCAGCTATGCCATGGCTTCTGCAGTCTCTACAACAGATCCAGAAATGTTTCACATGGAGTAATGGAGGGGGTTGGGGTTTTTTTTAATCCCTACTATTATTTCAGATTGTTGATGAAATAGCCTCCCTGTTGTTTCCAAGTTGTAGGCTACTGGATGCCTGGCATGTTAAAATAGCTCATATGTTTGAAGAGCTGCTCTCAGCAGGTACCTCAGCTGGCCTCAAAGCCAGGCAGCTTCCTGGGGCCCAGCTCCGAGCCCCGTGACAGTGAAGTGTTTCACTGATCACCACCTGTACCACATTCACACCACCATGGAAACGTGAAGCGCTGGTGACTGCTTGGAATGACTAGGATTTGATTAAAATATTTTACCTTTTGTGCCTGAGGGAGCTGGAAAACAACAAAACAGAACAAGCAATTATACATTAAATTTATTTGAACAGCTACTTTAGCTGCTGTATTAATAAAAACATAAACATAATATAAAACAAAGTGTAGAGGAAAGAAACTAGAGGAACTAAGTTTACACTGCCAATTGATTCAACTTATTGAGGGCTTATTAACTGACTTTATGATTTGACAGCTTCTCTGCTAGGTATCACAAAAGCACCATGAAATTTGTTAAATACCACCACACCAAGAAAGGGATTGTTTCCTCATCAGATATGGTATCACACCTGAACTGTGAAGTAATTCCATTTTCCTGCACACAAATATAATTCAACATAAAGACGGTTTTAGTTTTAAATCAAACTGACATTAAGAGTAGATTATCATATTAAAGTAGAAGGTTGTATCCTCCATGACAGAGGAAAGAAAAACAAAATGGAAACAGGTTAGTAACTGCTTATGCAAACAGATTACAATACATGCATAATATACAATAATATATGCATAGAACAATACATTTCTGTTCTGTAAACACAAGTATGATTATATGTGCATATATGCAAATCAAATGCAAGTGTTTATGCATATATGCATAATTGTACCAGACAGATGTTCTTAGACAAGAGTAGCCATACCTGGTTGTGTGCACAGTATTTACTGTAAGCAACAACTCATGTATAAAGGCATTGAGAGCAGGCAGCAGACTCCATCACATATAAAAGATCTTATTTATCAAGAGTTGAAAGATGGGTTCTGTTTTCACTTCAGAAAAAAGAAAACCCATTGTAGCAGAGGAAGTCAGAAAACCAAACTGTCACAGGCACAATACAGTTCTCCCTTTTCCTGAATTCTCCTCTTACTCCACACTTGTGGAGAAATTCACTCACGTAGCACTTTAGCCTTGTGCTAAGTCCACCTCCTCAGAAAATTTGTTTCTCCAACACAAATTCTTTTCTTTAAAGACATCAGCTGAACACAAAAACAGGCAGGTGAATCGATGCCAAACGCAAAAAGACCTTCAAGATCTCTAGTGACCTTCTGACTGACCTTTTGCCCTTCCACAGAATGAAAACAAATAGAAAAAAAAAAAAACCCAAACAACTTGCTCACAGTCCTCTGCTAGAAGCTAATATCCACATGGTATATGTCATGAAAGACAACTGTCACGTGAGCTCTAATTCACAAACGCTAGGAGCAAGCAGCCACAATTTCTCTGCTTTCACAACATAAAAGGTAACAAAATTCATGGCAGGAAGAATTGCTACAGGTAAAATTCTTTCATCCTAAAACTGCAGTGATCCAATATCAAAATACAAAGCATGATCACATTAAAGTATGACCTATATGTGTTTCTGAAAAAGCCTGGTTTTTTTATTAAATTACTACATTGAACACTATAAAAGGGTTGCTGCAGAAATTGCAGATCCTTGTGAATTGTAAATACATGACCTAAATCCTGCATAACAGGTTAGAGCAGTTTAAAGCCTTTCTGAAAGTTTAACTACTTGTTAGTCTTTGACTTAGTTAATTTCTTTGAGTCTGAGAAGTAGAAACTTTCTTTTTTACATTCAAACAAGAGAAGAAAGTTGCAATATGATTTTTTTTTTTTTAATTTGCCAAATACACTCAGGTACATATAGTTTGGTTGAGTTTTGCCAAGTGAGGGAGGAGTTACAGTCAGATGGATTGAAGTGAGGATTTCCTATTAATAACTACCACACAAAATAGATGCTTCACACTTCTGAATATAAAGTGACCCCTATTGCTTTTATTCAGACTATTTTCAAGAGCACATTAATAAGCATTTACAAACTAGAGTTCTGTATTATCTGCTGCTGAATTCAGTTAGTCAATCCAATTTATAGCCCTCTATAAAATCAAGACTATTTCCACTCTCTGAAATATTAGAAGTCACAACCCTGATTAAGAATAATATAGTCAACAGACGAGACCGTGACGCTTTTTCCTGGGCTGGAATTCTTGACACAATTCACCTAAGCTTAAAAACCCAGGTTCAGGGTCTTTCCTCAATATAAAAACCACAAACAATCAAAAACAAACAAACAAACAAATAATGTCTCTTTGTTCCCATCAGATAAATTTTCATCCTATTGCTGATTTGAAACTTGGCTGTTACAAGGTTCTATATATCAGCAATTCAGTTTAATATTTACTGCAAATTCCTTTGAAATAAACTGTGGAGTTTTGTCTGACATTACCCCTTCTGGGAGGCCACAGGAAACAAATAATTTTCCTAAGAATAATAGTAATAGTCCTCTGGTGTGACGCTTTATCGGACACTGTAAGAGCTGCCTGTGTGTGTGTAAAAGCCAGCAGGTACCTCTGAATCCTGTGGTTTGCTTCATACCCTGCCTAGAGGCAGCTTTGCAGCAAACTGGGTGATCTTTTCCTGGCCCTCCAGCACTGCAGGTATTTCTATTTTACTTACAGTCCTGGTAAACTGTGCCCTTTTGGTGGTTTTATTCAGCTCCAGCCACACCAAAATACCTCCTGTTCCGATTTGTTTTGCGTTAGTGTCTCTTCCTCCCCCAGGTGCTTGTCCCTAAACAATGCACGGCACTGCAGGGATCTCTTTTACTTGCTCCTGGTTTGCCATCTCGGTAAAGCAGTTTTTGTTAAAAGTATTGTGGCTGAAGTGCAGGGATGAAGCCTGGCCATTTTCTGGCTCCTGGTTCATCCAGTTTGGGTCAGGAGTCGTCTGAAGGAAATTGGACCTTGCTCCACAGAACTGCTTAGACAGACACCTTTGCTGTACCGCCAGGTACAGCAGGGACAGGAGCCTGCAAACATGTAAGCACCAGGGGAAACCTAAGAGAACCTTCTGATTTTCTGATTTAAAAAAGCAGACTTAGGGATCTTGATGAAACTACACAGATTTTGCTGCAACCTAAAAAAAAATGGGTACATTAAAGAGCAAGATTAAAGCATGAAGCCTTGCAAGAACACAGGTAAAAAAGGCAGTGGGATTTGTTTTCAAACTCCTTTTAACCAGAAAACAAACGAAAAAATTTGTTACTAAACACATTTTCTTATTCTATTTTTTATTGTGAAAATTTACTCTCAGAGACTGCAGGCCCCTTGAGGTTCAGAATATTCTTGATGCCGGTAAGACATTTTGAAAATTCCGCTTCTGAATTCAGGCCAACTTGGAGTCCTGTCCCACAGTGTAACACAGAATAAATAACTGCAGGAGGTTTTTTTAATACTGGTGTTGCACAATCTGTCATGTTTTCCACATTTGCAAATAACCTAGTATTGTTTTGAACCCTTCATGGAAATGTGTTTGGTATTACCAGAAAAAGAAAATTAGACACTACTAATGAGGTAAAAAACCCTAAGACAGGCAAAGGGATCCAACATCATGGACTTGGCACTATTTTTTGGATCAGATACCTGTGAGACCAATATGAGGGAACCAAACAAAACTCCAGAGACCTGAGATACTGTCTTTAGAGCAGGAGGAATAAGTGACAGGACCAGTAGTTCTGGTAAGTACCTCATAAAAGTGTATCTCCATTCACCCTTACCAAAATAAGTATCATTTACTGGATTTGTCAATGATTTCATGATAATTGAGAAGAAAAAGGTCATGCGCTGTTAAAATATTTTAGAGCTGTTTCAACAATTTATTCAAAACATTATGTAGCTGCATGTCCTAGATTTCCAAGAAACCAAGTCTAGAAGTTTTACAGGAAAGCACAGTAGAATTATAGACTTATCGTTCTGTTGGGTCAGAATTCAACCTTATGCTTGTTTGAAGGATAGCAAAAAAAATCTTCTGCAAGAGTAAATTATACTCAGTTATAATAGTATATAGTATAGTAGTTTCTTACTATATCAAAACCCACTGCTTCTATTACTAGTGAAACAAAAATAACATACATCATTATCATATTAACTTTCCATTTCTATTTTTCTAGTGATTTCGTGGAGTTATTGTTATAAAAAAAGTATACTATTGCAATTTACTTATGTTAAAACATTGAAAAATAAAGAAAAACTCTTATTTTACATTCACTGATCTAATTTCCACTGTCCTCTTCTCCTGGCAAGCTTTTAAATGTCACCAGTCACAGAAAAACAGCCCTACAGCCCTGACTGTGCCACAATCAGATAAAATACAAATCAATAGACAGTAACTGCAAGCATGTCCGTAAATAATCAGCAAGCCTGGATGTGGTTTTGATAGTAAGGCATTTCTATAAATACTTTCCGAGCTGCACTAAATTTAACCTTAATGCATTACTAAATTTATCATGTTTTTCATGTTCATGTTCTTGTCACATACCGACTCTTTATTTGACATTGGGTGTATGGCTTAGAACTTTTACTTTTCAATAATACATTTTCAGGAAAGATATGAAGTGCTGTGGCAAACACGGAGAAAACATAAAGCATTTCATACGTGGCTAGCAGGTTTCCTCAGCTCTTCCCATAGATAGTAAAAACTTGGGAAAGAATAGAAAGAATATTCCAATTCTCAGTTTTGAGCAGAAAATGTAAACTTTCTGCTTTAAAATCTACTTACTCAGTTGCTATAAGATACAGCATTTAAATATTATGACTTTGACACACTGTCTTTTGCAATCTTTGCACTTATTCCCCCCATCTAAGCACTACAGGCATCATAGAAAATTATATGCACACACAGAGGAAGAAATAAAATTCAGCCTCCTACTGGGACATTCCTGACATTAAGGTTTTAGTATAAATATTAAAAGAGTGACATTAACCTGCAGCTTGCTAGGCCGACATCTCTAAGGAAATGCACGTGATTTTTCAAGGGATTTAACACCAAATCCTTCATTGTTCACATTATTGTTTTACTGTGCTACCACACACTTTTCAGTAACTACAGCATTTTAGTCAAGTATAGATTGTGCTCTGCATGCAAAGTACACCCATCAGAGGAAATTTAAATGTTGCTATGGAGAAAAGAGTCATGAAACATAGATGAAAACTACAATTCTAGTCCTCTCTTTAAAAAGAACTGCTATAGATGACAGAAAGGAAATAATTTAGCTCCCATGCAATATGAAAAAGAGAACACGCAGGAGCTGTAAAGGCATCGGATTGGAATTGCGAAATAGCAAAACAAAAACTTACATACACTTAAGAACTTTGGAATAAAATGGCTCCACTTTTTGAAGCTTTGATACATTTTCTAAAATACATTAACTTCTTATTAATACAAATGACCAAAGAATTCCTAAAGCAGTATAATAATCTTGTTTTTAAAATGAGAATCAGCACAAAAAAGGATCTAAATATTCTCAACTTTTAAAACAGTTATTTAAGTCATATCTGTCTGCATCTGCTCTCTGAACTTCATGTGGAAATTAAGAGAAAAGAAATCCATACTTATATATTCTGTGAGTCTGTGCCTTTGATTCTTTTATTTGTATAAACTAACTGTTCTCTCTTTTTAATGAATGTAAAATATTTACAGGAAAGATTATACTTAAATTAAACCTAGTGATTACTTTAAATGTGACGTTTAGTTAGAAATTTTATTAATAATTTTTTTTAGGAGTTATGCTAATTGTATGGATACAAATGACTACAAATCAAAGTAACAGAACCAATTAATGAATCAGACACTCCAGGAGCATTCCACACACCATGATCAAAATTTTGGTCTCATGCTTGTGTGTGTAAAGGGAGTGAGTCCTATTTTCATTATTACACCAATAACTAAATATTCGAAGCATGTAATATTTGTCCATAATTAATTCTGCTTATATATGTAAACATATATTCCGTATATACATTACTATATATATATATTTCCCTGTATTAATTTATGATACAACTATTCTCTTGTCTGCTATACAGTAGATATTTCCCTCCTAATTAAAAACTGTAAAAACATTAATGCATGGAATTGGAATAATTTTCTAAATAGAGATAACTACAAACAAAGTTAATGGTTGTAAGATACATATCACTGATAATAAGTGATACAATTGACATTAAAATTTGTATATCTAGTCTTTTTATGTCTTACAAAAAAGGAAAGGGAGGAAGAGAAGGAAAGAAGGAAAAAAGAATCAACCTCAGAAGGTAGGTGCATATACACACATTTGTTCATCTCACATAAAGGCTCTTCCAAATTTGGATAAAGGGCAGGTTCTTTGACAGTCCTCCTAGAAACAAAGAATCAATTCTTGATCATAAATCCTCGTAGGAGCTAGTCACACATACTCTTTCTCTGACAGTAAAATCGACACTGGCCTCAAAGCCAACCCAAGCAAAAGCCTCACACCATAACTATTAGAGTCAATGAGGATCCTGCAATGTTTCGTGGGGTTTTGATCTTGCACTATACTAAATCTTACTTGCTCTACATATCAATGTAAGATCAACATCTAAAGATAACTCCTTTCTGAAGATGGATGAAAGTGTGCTTGATCTAATGAATGTGTAAAGCAAGACAGAATATCTGCTTAAAATCAGATCTACTAATAGTGTTTGTGATTTTTGGCATGTTACTCTGACTGTATTAAATGGGATTGTACTTCTAGAAGAGATGTGCTGTTCTGTAGTCTGTTTTACAATCATCCAACATGGTATAAGAAGGGAATGGCTATAAGAACATGCACAGAAGAATTATCCCAAACCATTGGTTTTTCTCCATCTTTTTTTTCATGAAGTAATACCGTTTCTTCTGTTGCCCAGAGCACTGCTCAGCCAGCAGCAGTGGAAGGTGTATGCAGGCTCATTGTCCATTCCATTGCTCTCTGTCCCTCTCCCCTACTGTCACAAACAACCTGTGCCTTTTAGGGCTCTTGGAAACCCTTTAGAGACCATTTCTCCTTTGCTGTAGTGGGTGTTCACAGCCTCGCAGGAGTGAAGCTTTCTACCATGACTCAAGGTTTTTATGACTTAACTTCGAAAGTTGGAATTAAGCACAGTTCATACAAGACAGTTTTACCTCATGGATCTTGCATTTCATAAAGAAGAATCTTTTGCTGAAATTTATGTGCAAACAGCATCATTTCAAGTTCCCAGCATTTTGGACTATGACCACAAAACATGCAATGAAGAAACAGACAGGTGGTTACTTTTGTCAAGCAGTTTCCTGTAGAAGCATTTTCTTATTTGCAGAGGACGCTATTTACAGGTATGAAGACAAAACTGACCCATTATAAAGTTCACACATAATTTTGTGTCAAGGATTCAAGGTTAAGAATAAAAATATTTGTATTCTGTAAAAAAACTGCCCTGACATCAGAGGACTGACAGGACTTATTTACAATATTTAATGCGATGACTTTGCCTTCCATTATCTTCATTTAAGCTTCTTATTTTGGCAGCTGTTGTTTTGGTTTTTTTTTACACTTTATGATGAAATCAATGAACTTGAAATTGAAAAAACAAGCTGTAGCTAATACTAGGACAAAACAAGGCACCTGAAAAATTACTGTGAAATATTTAGCACATAGCACATAGGGAAAAACAGAAAAATAACTGATTGGTTGTCAAATGTCTGAAATTCAGCATACAAGAACGTAACTGGAAGAATCAGGCATAGGGAAAAAATCATCACAGAGAATCTCATCAATAAGTCTGTGTATACAATTAAAGTAATCTTCTAAGAACATGAATCTGTGCAGCAAAAGATCCTAGGAATATCAAACTAAAGGAAAATGGAGCTGGGTTTGGAGAAGGAGAGGTTGTAATTAATGGGACTTTCTCTTACTTGCTTCAAGACAAATCCTTCCAAAAATCTTTTGATATTAACTAGTTGATTCTAGGAGTTTGATGAAAACTCTGGAGCCAGTATAGAGCTCTAAGTGCTGGAACCAATCATCTTTTAGAATTAAAATATTGGACATTTTTAGAGGGAACAATCTGCTTAGTTGCCTAACAAATATATTTAGAATAATTATTGCATTTTATTGGGTTTTTTTCCTCCCCCATTAATTGCTTCTGAATGAGCAGAACTTTTGTACCGATTTTGTATTTAGGTGTCACAAAACACCTTGAAGGCAATGTCAGTAAGCAAGAGCCCAGAGCTGCTCTGGGTGGAGCAGGAGGCTGGAGGGCAGAACAGGACAGACACCATACGCTCGTAAGATCGTTTGAGCTGATAAACAACAGGAGATGATTTCAAAGGAAGAAAAGCTGCACACAAACATTAGGATCATTTCATTTGCTAAGAAGAAGAAATCCACAGATATGATAATAGATCAAGGGCACCAGAAACCAGCAAGAAAAGCAGCTTATGCACAACAGTTAAATGAGAAGCTTCAAACCTTTCAAAAATCTTCATTCCTTTTCAAAGACAATCATCTTTTTTTCTTGTTTATCTATTTGCCTCTGAAAGGGCAAAACACTGATGAGTCCACCTCTAGACACATCTGAAAAAGTCCAGATAAAGCATAAAGAAGGAACAAATTATGTGCAAAAACTGCATAAAAATACTACATGAAGCCCAGGCACCGAGCTCAGGTAGATGTTTATAAGTGCTGTTCTGCTTTGTCAGGGAAGAGGGATAAACCAGGAACAAATCTCCATAAAAGTTTTGTCCAGGTTTTGTATACAAATGTGAGGATCAAGTGCCCAGTATGTGTTTTGGAAATAAATTGACATTATGCTAAAATACTATGCTATAGTAGCAAGGTGACCACCACGTGTTTTCCAAATTGGGAACATGTGGTTTCAGGCTAACATGCCTAAGCAAAGCAGCTGATTTTATTAGCTAAGAGAAATGTACAAGGTCAGAAGGCAGTTTTAAGTCTCTAACTGTTGAAAGCATTATTTTTAAACTATAGCATAAAACAAAGATTAAAAAAAAATCTTTCAAAACACTCCATCATTTAATGCTGTGAAATCTTTTAGTTGTATTATCTCCTAATGTAAAAACAGATTCTTTTTTCTATAAAATTTTTTGTATCATCTTGTGGGGAGGTTGGTACTACAGACATGGTTAGTGCTGCCATCATAAATGACAAAATGGCATCATCACTGCTGCATCCTGTTCACAACCTCTGCTTTGAGGACCAGATTCTGTGTTCATACCCTTCTAGGAAGCACACAGTTAATGCTTCTCACCATTCTAGTTTCACATTGAGATTTTATAGCTACACTTTATTGAAACAGCCATGGAGCTTTTTATGGACTCTTCATACTGCAGGATGAAATCATCAGGTTCTATAAAGATTCACTCACTCTGTACAAAGAGCTACAACTCTCCTGCTGTTTTATTTTGGAAGAAGCTTTTTGTTGTTACTCTGCACATCTTGAAAGCTCAAAACTTCCCAAAGGCCAGTGGGACCTGATGGCCAATAACTAAGGCTCTGATTTGTTGGAAGATCACAAATCTGAAAGCATTTCTAGATGATCTAAGTTACATTCAAATATGCAGTTTATTATTGTTTAATACACTGCACATGAAATCTAGTTCAAGGAAAGGTTTTGGCCCAAAGCAAAATTACCCATCACCTTCTCCTCTTTTCTCCAGCATTGCCCAGTAGGTCAAGAAAATCTTACCCCTCCTTCACTACAAGCACTCAGAATTCAGTCTCAAAATTCTTTCATCGGTCTCAGAGATAGAACTGTTTGCAGACACTAAGGTAGTTTTTAGACATACTAGAACCTAAAATGGGATAAATATCATAATCTTATAGTAAAGGGCAAAATTTTCATAAACATGAAGCGCCTGATTATCGCAAATCAGATTTCACTCTATCTCCATTTTCTTAAATTAACTGTAACACAAAAAGGACAAGGTGAAGGAGGCAAGCAGGGCTAATTTTTTTTCCTATAAGGACAATTTGTTGTTCACTGTAACTCAAATTTCTGAGGTTTTAAGGCTTTAATACAAAATGTTAAAATGTTCCCTCAGTTAACAGAAGTATAATCCAAGCACCTTAAACTACGATTTTTTTTTTTTTTTAACTGACACAATGACTATGTGTTCTGGTTTACATCAGTGTAACTCCAGGTACATAAGAGAGATACTACTGATTTACTAGAGAAAAATGAGGAAGAATAATAATCAATAAATGTAACCCATATGGAATACAAGCATATAGCTGACTTAGGTAGTCTACTTTTACTTTTTCTGGACAGTTTTATGGAATAAACCTGTCGACATAGAAATCTGAGGCGTTTATTATTACTCAGAGTTCATTGGCTGCAACAGAACAAAAAGACTTTAGAAAACTCTGTAAGTTGTGCTGTTTTTTGGTATTAGTATACACTTGGTACTGTGTATGCTGTTGTAGTATTTATGTACTACTAAATAAAAGGCAGTGTAAAAAAAAGAAAAATCCTATTCTGAAAAAATAAGTGCTTAAATGCAATGACCCTGTAGAGTCCTTGTGGCAACTCTTCCTAGAAACCCCTTGCACATTTTAGTCTTTTTCCTAGAACTAACAAATGTAAACTAGTATTTAGGGTGAATACATTTTCCTCTCCCCAAAAATCTGACATCAGGGCAGATGAAATGGCTGATGATCATTTATCAACTGGATAGATCATCTTTAAACTAATCTTTCATGGAAATGCCTGCTTGCAAAGATCTGATCTGGCAAAATACAGTGGTGTGGACCAAGGCCAAATACCTTGTTGTCAAGCAGCAAGAACATCAGTAAGAAACATCCTATTATTCCTTGCAGAATAGAGTATATGTGTGAATAATTTCTCTGCAAATTACTAACTTCAAAGAAAATACTAGTCATAAGGACTGTGATAAACATGAACTGTAGTGTTTGCACATATTGTGCACACGACTGAGTTGTATGTGAAAACTCCTGATTGTACAGAAAGAGCTATAAATTACTAAAGACTTCCATATCTACAGAACAATAGACAAAAGAGAAGATTATTTCCTTTTATTCTCTGTTCATCTTTTTGGCACTGAATTCTGCCACTGCAGCAAAGCTCAGCACCAATAATTTAATAAGTCTTTCTTATTATTGCAGGTTTTTACTCCAGCAGTGGAGATAAATTACATTTCATCTTCACTGACGTCTTTCTTCTAGAAAGTCAAAGAATGACAAATATGAGATCAAAGGATGGGATTTAGTACATTATCCTAAATTCATTGCTTTCCTACATTATCATTTACCCTAAAAAATCTGTTATGTGAAAACTAAAGACAAAAACATGCCGGGAAAAGGCAACACATCTGACAAAATACCTACTATTTCCTTATAATTAACTCAATTTAACTCAGAGTAGAGGCAGTCAGATAAAAGATGGACAGTAATCAGTTATAAATGTCTTTAAGCAGTTATTTTCACTCAGAATAGACCTGTCCTCCTAAATGTTGGATTCACTATAGCATGTAGGGATGTACATGTAAATTCTTGCTCTAGTTAGTGACTTGCCACCTTTTGATCTTATTTCTGTGTCACAACAGAACCAGAAAATTCCCTGTGAAACAAGGTAGAAATGCAAAGCATTTCCTGTCCTCTTAGTCAAAGGCACTGTAAGTCATTGGCAGATCCCAGCTGGAAACGGTCCCAAGATGCTCTATCTCCAGTGTGCAGGTGTCTGCAAATGGGACCAATACCCTTTTGGCCTGAATATGCCTATTAATCACATTCAACAGCCGAGCAATTCTTTGTAATTTGTACATAGTAACTGATGGGAGAATATCCAGCAGGTGAAACTACTGACATTTCTAATTGTACGGATTCTTCTTCAAATACATCCAATCAGTTTCCAGCTCAGAAGCCAGTTTCAATTATTTATATTCAGTTCTGGCTAACTAGGGAGGACCCAGTTGACTGCAAGTCACAAAACATGGCATAGAACAAAGGTCAGTGAGGGAAAGCCTCTGACACTGTTTCCCACAGCAGTCTCCTGGAGAAGCAGGCTGCTCCTGGCTTGACCGGTGCACTGTTTGCTGGGTAAAAAGCTGACTAGATGACTGGGTTCAGAGAGTGGTGGGGAATGGAGTTATGTCCAGCTAGCAGCTGGTCACCAGTGCTGTTCCCCTGGGATCAGTCCTAGGGCAGTCTTGTTTAATGTCTGTATCAGGGCTCGGGGTGAGGGGACCGAGGGCACCCTCAGTCAGTTTGCAGGTGAAAAAAGTTTGGATGGGAGTGTTGATCTGCTGGAGGGTTCTGCAGAGGGATCTGGACAGGCTGGATTGACAGGCTGAGGACAGCTGTCTGAAGCTCAACAAGGTCAAGTGCTGATCCCTGCACTTGGGCGAAAAAATCCCACGTAGCACTCCAGGCTGGGGGCAGAG
>WEKY01054549.1:4126-35233 GCA_013390045.1 Picathartes gymnocephalus | reverse complement strand
GCAATTAGGTTTAAATAAAAAATTACAGGACAAAAAAGGAATTTCTTTTCCTCTCTTCCAAACTAGAAGAAAAGAGAAAAGTCAACACTGGCAATGAAACTGTCATACAATACTAAATGTCATACAATACTAAATCTTAATCCTTTTTTCTGTTTTATTCTGTGGATCTTTTTTTCACACCAGATTATGAGGGAAAGACAATCAATTCAAATAAACCTCAGAATGGTTGGCCATATTTAGTTTGCACACCTTATTTTCAATGCATTAATTTCATGGACATTACTGAAAAAACAAACTTTTGTTTTGTTTTGTTTTGTTTTGTTTTGTTTTTTTGTAGATAAGAAGGCTGAATGGGCAGAAAACAGAATTATTTGCTCAAAGTCATATAAACTGATAGGGATAGAGTCGGGAATAAAATCCAAGTCTCCTGGTTGTTATTCGGATGCACCAGTGACTGGATTATGTTATTTCATCTCTCTTTAGTGGAGCTGCTGTTCTGCAGTCCGACCTCTGGAGCCAATACAGACACAACTGTGGCATTTGTTAATCTGAAGACTCTCAAGAGAGGAAGAAAATGTGACAGCAGGTATTAGACAGAGTGCAAGCAAACACACCACAAATAGAGACACAGGTTTTATGTGGAGTTATAGAAGCTATTTTAAGTAAATCTGGCTGAGTAATTAACTTAATTACTCACACAAAGAAGAGGATGTCCAAGCTGAAAGAATTTGGACAATGTACTTCTCTGGAGGAGGTTTGCCTTCAGATTTCCTATGTTATCTAATATACATTTCATTTGCTGTAAACAGAGAAGATTGGTGTAGCCAAAGCTGAGGACTGTGACAATTTGAAACTAAAAATGCATGAATCAGGTAAAAAAAAAATGTTAGCTGGCCTTGAACCCAGATATAAACACACTAAAATAGTCTAACCAACAGCACACCAACAACATGTGACATTTTGTAATGCTGTTACAGCATCTGAGCAATGTGATGACTGAAGGTGTAAAACTTGAAGACACCCACATGATAAAAAGGGTGCCAAATAAAGAAAAAGGTAAGTACAAGGTGGCCAAACCATCCTGCTTTATACACATAAAGGAGAACTGGCAAAATTGAGAACAAAGTTAGCACTGACAACAGCAGATGAGGTCCCCCCGGTCAATCTGGGCAGACTGGAACAGGCAAGTAGTATAAACCAACAGGAATGGAAAGGAAAGACAAAATATCTACCAGAGAAAAACAATTCAAAACAAAACAATAAAAATAAACCAAGAGGAAATGGTTTGATTATAATCCAAAAGATTTCAGGTGACATATAATGTGAACACAGATTTCTTGACCACATGACCTTTTACAAAAATCTGTTGAAGCTATGGTTTAGTTGGAGTCCCAACAATGAAATACAATGTCCGTCATAAAGACAGGTGATGTTTTAAGATGTGTCTTGCTGAGCTTTGATGTTATAAATCCTTCTGATCGTTATTGCAGATGTTCCCAGGCAGTCACTCCATGAGCATGACTCAGCATCAGATTCCCTGCTGAGTCAACCTAAAGGAAACTGCGTAACTGTCCCTATAGCTGGATCTCATAAATAATGTATTTCTCTTTTTTTCTTTAAAACAAATAAAAGAGTTGTGGCAAGTGCCTTACTATATGTGTAGTTTATCATATAAAATTTCTAGAGGATTTCAAGTGATGAGTAAGAGAGAGGTTAACAACAGTTTTATTAGCTGGGAACATCAATCTTGGTAGCAGAATATGGACTTACTTCACTAAACTGTTCCTTGTTGTATGGGGACTGGCTGCAAACCCCTGCACTGCCCTTAACCCTTTCTGGTTATTTCATGCTCCTGTGGTCTGAGTTACTGGAGTTAAAGATGCATCCTGCTCAAAGAGATGAAGGAGTTCTGTTATAACATCAGTAGTGACTAGTAAAGTACAAAACCAAGCTTAAGGTACATAATTTTTTTCTAAGCATTTAGGTTTCTTTCACCTCTATATATTGCAAACTGCTTAAAATAATTTTATCTGTGGCACTGTTTCAAAGTTACCTGAAGCCAATTAAAATCTTCTCTTTTTATTTCCAAAGGCTTATGTTCAATCTTTATACAGGAAGGAACCCCTGCCATCTTACAAGAGAGGGCAAAAATTATCTGAACCATGAAAATGGATGAGCCTCTTGGTGGAAAGATATATTTTCTTTATTTAAAAATTCCAGTCCAACTATTTCTTGTTTCCTTTGTTCATTCTCCACAGAGACAAAACACACACTCATCAACTGTGCTTATCAGCTGGCAAAACGGTGTTTTCTTTTAGCACATTTATTATGGTCATAAAGTACCTTTATTAATATACATCAATACAAGTGTTTATCACCTGATTTATGCATTGTTTTTTCACTGTCAAGATACTGTTACATTAACCATATCTGCAATCTATATTTTATTTTAAAATGTATAACAAATGTCTGAGAGTAACACATCACCACAACGGAAAAGGCATCCATTTGTTTTTGGTTCATTGACCATCTTTAAATTTGACCAAGTAATTCAGTCAGTGATCTCTCTTTTTCCTGTTTGAATCTTTTACTCACTGTGCAATTTCTCCTTCTGTAGGTGTCTGATTCAGATATTAGATGAGTCTCAGTGATTTAGAAGCTCAATGACTTGGTATACAAAGAAGACTAAAGGTTCCCTTTGAGTAGCCAGCAGAATTTATGGAAGTAGCTTAATACATTGTTGTTAAACTCCTGCTGAGAATCAGCAAACTTCCTGGAGAAACAATGCTGATCACATGAAATCTGGAGGGGAAAATAAAAAGAAATCCATCCATCCATCCATCCATCCATCCATCCATCCATCCAAGAAGGGGACAAATCACTGCAATTTTTACTGTTACTGCTATTCTGCCAATATCTCCAGTGACGTGCAAGTGTGATGCATTTGCGCACCTTGATGGAAGCAGGTTATGGCTATGTGTTCATTTTTATTAAATTTCTTTATGAGGGAATGATATAATGTACTGTATGCAGTGTTTCTGAGTATATAAAAGGAGAAAACATAATGTATTTTCCTCAGAGAATAGGATTTATGTGCTGCAAATGCCTGATATGAAGGAATGGCTTTGTGAGGGATTACTGTCAATACTGCCTCTTTATGAATCAAAACCTATTCAGCAATCGTAAGCAGCTGGAAGCTGAACATCTGGGCCAAGAGTCAGCAGAAAATTTTGCTACCTCTAGATATTGTCTTTGTAGGGGATCAGTTTATCTAGGTTGAAATACGGGCCAGCTGTGAAAAGCCAAATGGAGAAATAAACTTCCCTCAGTGGAGCAAGGACAGCAAAGGCAACACAAATGGAAGTACAGAATCTGCTCCTCGAGAACTATTCCCTTCCCTTAAATAATATGCATAGGTAGACAAAGGGAGGAGAATTTTTCATGTCCCCTCCATGGGATTCACCAGTGTCTCCTGGGCATGAAGAAATGGAAAACAACATCCTCAAGCAATGGTCTACAGCTGTGGGTTTTATCCTTCCCTAGTGCAGACTCAAACTGGGATTTTAGGAAATGTCAGAGGAGACACCAAGCTTTTCTTGTAAAAGGAATGTGTGACTGAGTGGGTTTGGTCAGGTGTTGTACCAGAAATACAAAGTAATTTCTCCCCTAATGTCTAATATGTATGCTAAGAAGTTCAAGGTTCTCTCCAGGCTGTACAGGAACGTGCCTCTTTTCTCTCTGTAAAAATGTGCAACAAAGTAATTTCAAGCTTTTCTGTTGAATTTTCTGTGCTTTCAATTAGACCTTTTAAAGAGTGTGTAACAGAGCTCTTAGGCAGTAATTAATCCTTCCTTTTACTTTTAAAAACTGAATGTGACAAAAGGCTGCAATTTTAATGACTGCTGAATGCTGGGTAGGGAAGTGGGATGTCTCCAGGGCCAGGACTAACTTCTAGAATCTGACTTGTTCCCCACCATCATAACCATGGTATAATCAAGGTTACCTACCAAAACCAAGGTCTTGATTTTGGCCACATGGAACTTCAATTGACAAGCGTAAAACACTAAAACTGATGTTTTTGTGTGCTAAATGTCCGTGCTATGCTAAAAATATTTTGGAATATTTCAGCCAAGACAGCCCATCTTACCACTAATTATTTGAAAGCCACATTATCAAAACAGATTTCATCCTCAGAATATGAGGTAGAGAATAAAAAAGCACATGGATCTACACAGTGAAGGCAAATCTCCCTACTGACCCCACCTGAGGACATTAGTGTTTCTCCACATAATGCAATTTTTATTTTCACTTTACTTAGTGGAAAATAGCTCTAGGAAAAATATAGGAACAAAAGACTGCGTTAATTTTCATGTTCCTTAACTTTTGTGCACTCGGCTTTGCAACGTTATTTCAGGAAATTAATGGAATTGTTCTTCGGTGTGATTATTTATTTGTAATAAGGCTGTGCAAGAGTTTATAAATTGTAATGTTAGTAAACAAGACTTACATTCCCTGGCCTGGGAAAAACAGGCTTTTATATTAACAGCTAGTGTTGCAACATTTGTTGTTTCTTCATGTTCATGAAGTCATTTTTCTTTACAGCCACTACAACAGCAAATGGTTCTGTCATTAAGCTCTTCACAGAAATTTACTGTGATTTTATTGAAATGGAAAAGAGGCAATGCTTTGAGACTTTAAAGGATTTCTTAATGCACTTCACTAATTTCTGCTTTATTTGAAAACTGTTCTTCCATATTAGCGCAGCTTCTCCTGCCTAAAATAATTCCTGTTATTGCCACCTCTCTATCCCCAGCCATAGAATGGGTCTGCTGGCTTGTCAGATTTAATCTCTAAAAAGCAGCAAAGTTATCAAAATCTGTAAAAATATATGTGCATTAACATCTGATTTAGCCCACAAAGACAAGGAATGGAGTGTGAAGAGTATGGCTGAATAGTCTAATGAAATTTTAATGGAACTTCAGTTCTGTTTATTGAATCTGTATTTGCCACAAAGTTTACTTCTTCTGTTATTTCAAAAATTGTCAGTGTTTAACAGAATTCTGAGTGTCTGCCATACCACCCAGAGCAATTCAACTGCATAGGCCACAGCCTCTGCAATTTAGCCTCTCTCCAAAGGAAAAAAAAACAAAACAAAACTGCCATATCATATCTGATGAGAAGAAAAACACAAAATAGAACTGTACAGACTAGTAATACTGGAATTTCAGGTTCTGGGAAGACATTGGGATGACCACAGTGAAGGAAAAAATTAGATTAGTATGGTCAATCTGTATTTGTTAGCATGACTTATTTCCAGTTGTATTTCTATTACATAGGAAGTTTTCAGCCATGGCTCATTATTTTATCCCTGACCTGAATGTTTCTGCCTCAAGAAACTTCTTGTCTAAATCCATGAAGAGCTCAGAGGAAAGGTAATAAAAATTGGAAACAGAAGGCACAGAATACCAACAACTACCAAACTAAAGAGTCTAGATTAGGTTCTGCACCAGACCACAGGAGGAAAACATTCCTCTACCAAAAATCCAGCATAGTCTGGAGCCTTGAATAAGATAGACAAGATCAACGTCCATGCCCACACTGAATCACTAAAACTTGGCCTACGAATGTTTTTTTAAAACTAGAGCCTAAATACTCACCTGCTTTGTTTCATGTTTCTTTACAGCATGTTTCATGTTACAGCATCTTTACAATAAAATAGTATCTCTGTGCTATACTCTCACAGATAAAGGGCAGAGAGAGTGAGATTTTGTAATATTTCATGTAAGTACAGAATTAAATACCTTTTTGTATTCTTGAAATTGAAAATTTGGCTGTAGTATTTTTCTGAAAGCAGGCAAAAGAACAAAATATGCAGATTTCCTTACGTCTACCTAGAAATAGGGATATTGAAATACTATAATGCTTCTGGGTCTAATCCTCATTTAGAGAACTTTTACAAATGTTTCTAAATGTCTTTCCAAACTTTGTGGCAGAAATTTGCACAGAGTCACATCCTTTGTATTTCAGGTCCTTCTGCCATCCTCTGATCTTAGTTTAGTGAAAAAGAAAAAAAATGATAATGAAAGATTATTTGGATGCTTTGCTCTTACAACTTCTAGCTGTACTCCAGTTTGCTTTTATTTGATTTATATTTTATTTAATTTATTTATAGTTATTTAATTATATTTTTAATTGATCCCTATAAAAGGAAACAGTTTCAAAGAGGAAAAAAAAAACAAAACCCACACAACCAACCAAAAAAAGGGTGGAAATAACCAAGATTCTAAAGAATCTATTCCAAGTGAGCAGAAGTTCAAAGAAATGTTGTGTTGTCAGATGGAAAGGAGAAGAGAGATTCAGATGTCTCTTCCCCGAAAGGGGTTTTGGATCAGAACATTGTAATTAGTAACCTTACTGTAGTTCAATAATCAATACCAAAGATAGCAATTAATTAAATAGAGAATAATGACAATGGTTGAAGAAAGTTTTTGTGACACAAATCATATTGGACTTGCCTTCTGTTGCAGGACTTGGAGAGCTGCATCAAATGTTTCCCAAAAGTTTCTTCTGCTGGCACTCCCTGAAATATGGATCAGGAGCTTTCATGTCCATGAGGTCATTATGACTGTCTGGAGAAGGAGGAAAAATTGTTGTTGCCCCAGCCAGAGATGTGTATGATTTTCATCCATGCCTGGAGGAATCTGGGGGGCTTTTTCTAATGACAAGAGTACATCCAGATGGGACAGGTCAGACTTCCTAACAGAATTTATTTTGTGAGAATAGGAATTTAGATCCAACAACCAGCTGAGCCATAGGGCCTCTAAAATGGTTTGACTTCCAGTGAGAGTGCTTCCCCCACCTTTGTTGCCCCGGCCTCAGCTTGGTACCCCACTTCTGACACTGCTAAGTACAAGGAAAAAGGCACAGATTGGTGTGCTTGAAGTTTCATTTCCTCTTAGGCAGTCTCAGAAAGGACACATGAAAACGTGTGTAGAGCTTTCAGGAAATCCTAATATATAAAACTGTTACTTGAAAGACCAGTAGGTTTGAGGGAAGCTGAGGTTTGCTCTGCTCTTTGCCTCCTTCACACAACTGGCCCAAGGTTGGCCAGTTCTAATCTACCCTCTCACAAATCACTCTGTAGATTCCTTAGAGCAGCTATAAGGGAGAGGGGCTGAGTGACTTCTCTTAAACCTCAAAAGCAAGATATTCCAAGCTTTTATAAAATGAGAACTGTCTTTCTGTGTCAGAACAATCAGGATTCTATCCCTCCTGCCTGAAATCAGATAAGTTCAAGGAGAGGCAGTATTTTGGCAGGATTTATGTATTCAGCACAGACATATGTCTGAAAAAGACTTTTCCAAACCTGCTTTGGACACTCTCCAAAGCCAACTCCAGCAGAGATCAAGGTCTGACAGCCCAGAGCTTGTGTCTCAGAGACAATTGTTAGAAAAGCAGGGGGTCCAGGGACAAATAGCTAAGGAGTGTGCTCATGATCTGTGTTCTTTATTGCTTCCACCAGGCCAGCTGCCTCAGTCCTTGGGCAGACAGCCCTCACTTCTAGGCAACACCAAAACTGGACAGAAAATTGAGTGGGATTCTTTCTCAGCTAAGGGCAAGTGCTGGCAGGGTGTCAGTAATGTGGAAGACAAGAAAAATATTTCTTCAGCACTACCTGTCTTTCAGGCAGTATTTGGTCTTAGGACACCAGCAGCCTACTTGTGGCTCCTTGCTAGGGATTCTGCAAAGCAGGAGGGGACAACAGTCCTCTCAGTAAAGGTTTTTAGGTGACCACAGACAGCTAAACACAAGTTATTGGGAGGGGACACAGCAGGACAGGTGACCACAACTAACCCAAGGGACATCCCAAACCACAGGGCCTCATGCTCAGCATTTAAAGGTAGGGGAATAAGAAGGAAAGAGGCACATTAAGAGTGATAGCTGAACAACTGCCTGCCCATGGAAATTAGGAATTAATTCCTTGCTTTGCTTTGCTTGTGTGCACAGCTTTTGCTTTATCTATTAAACTGTCTTCACCTCAACCCATGAGTTTTCCCACTTTTCTGTTTCTCTCCCCCATCCCACCGTGGGAGAGTGATTGGCTGCGTGGGGCTTACTTGCCAGCTGAGGTTAGACCACGACACTCCTATAGATATTATTTTATTATGGTGATATGTTTTAATAGTCCAGACAACAGAAGCAAGAAAAGCTATCCTGGTGCTGTAAATTGAACAGATTAGCTGTAATGTTATATTTAGTATTGCATAAAATAGATGTGCTGGCTGCTTCACTCAGACAAGGAACATTTTCTCTTTCTATTCAGTGGGCAACAAATCATCAGCCTAGAACTGTGCTTTGTGTTCTTAAAATCCTCATTTAATTTCTTTTTTTTTTTAATCTTGCTCTCTTGTGAACTCCTTGTTGCAGACATCACACATACTGTTGTGATGAGTTAACCATGATTAAGGACCAAATTCCCACCCAGCTTCTCGCTTAGAAGCTAATCATCAGGACAGGGGAAAAAATAGGATGAGAAAGCTCATGAGTTGAGATAATCAGAGGTATATCGCTTTACTTACAGTCATTGCCAAAACAGACTCAACTTGGAGGAAGTTATCAGCATCTGAATGCTCTGCCCAGAGAATTGGCTGAGTCATTGTCCCTGGCAGCATTTAAAAGATGTGTAAATGTGGCACTCGTGAACATGGTTTAGTGATGGGCTTGGCTGTTTGTCGCTGTTGTTATGGACAAACTACATAGGCTCCAGTTTTCGGAAGGCTAATAGCCAATAGTTCAGTTTATTGGAAGCAAATCTCTTTTATAGTCTACATCGTGACAAGCAATACTTGATTGGCTAGCAATCAAGCTCTAGACCCTCATAGGCTAAACAATGTAAATAATTTTCTGAACCAGTCATGAGCAAAGCACATACAAGGTAGCAAGTGTACCTTGCTATCTAATATTTTGAATTCTTTCTCTTGTAGGACTAAAGTTTCTCATAAGAACAACTACACAGCTGTGGGTCAGTGTGTGAGAATGTTTACACTTAACAGAGAGACAGGCTATTGCATGGCTGCAGCTAAAATCTTTCTCTCAGCTGTCTTTTTGCCTCCATAGCTGTTAGGTTAACATTTGACATAATGATCGTGAAGGTCTTTTCCAACCCAAATGATTCTGTGATTCTAATTTGTTGCAAATTAAACTAGATTTGGATAGTGGGGAAAAAAAATGCTACTACCTTTTCTCACCCAAGTTTAACTTTAGTCTCCTGTTCCTTGCCTGATGGTAAATAATGTGATAAATGAGATAGCCCAATCAAATTTATAAAGGAATAAAATTTATTATGCGGCCGAAAGATCGGTCACAATGAGCCATGATATTGAGGAGCAGCACTGAGCCCGGGGTCGGTACTGGGTGAACGTGTACAGGTCTGACCTCTGGCGCATCAGATCTCCCCCGGTTCACCCCGACTGTCCCAGCCAGGGTGATTTTATACAGTTTGTGGGGGATGACCACATCCAGTCCATTCTTCTCAGCCCTGAATCATATTCATGAGGTTCTTCTTTCACTGTACAGGGCTGGACAAAAAAGGTTTCTGGGTGTGATGAAGGGTCCATCTTGCGATGAATTGTCCATCTCCAGATGACGAAATTGGTACATCTGGCTCCTCAGTTTTCACAATAGGATTCCCAGCAACATAATTCCTTGATGGCCGAGATGTAGATATCAGGCAATAGCGATCAGGCCATCATCGTTCGGTTGTAGTGTGAATGTTCCTGTGATACAAATCTGACTCCACCTGGGATGGAATTCTCACCTATTGACTGAATAGGCTTCTTCTCTGACTGCTCTGGTGTTGTGAAACCCCTCCCTGGCCAAACTGGTTTCAGGAGAGTTTTGAATCTTCTGGTTTTAAGGGGGCTGCAGCTTTTAATTCTTATAACTTCAGTTCATATTTTAGCACGAATTTATAGAGTTCATTTATAACAATAATATATATTTAATAACATTATTGAGTGTTTCAAATCATAGACTCATAGAATGGTTTGGTTTGGAAGGGACCTTAAAGAGCAGCTAGCTCCAACCCCTTGCCATGGGCAGGGATATTTTCCCCTAGGCCAGCTCACTCAAAGCCCCATCCAGCCTGGTCCTGAACACTTGCAGGGATGTTACACAGGGATGTCAGGGATGTGACAACATCACCCTGGATCCTGTGGACGTGTCTGGGGCATGAACGGCCGTGTTTGGGCACAGGGAGCTGCAAGGCTGCCTGAGCTGGGGGAATGCCATGTGCTGCCCGTGTAGTTACTCCCTTTTCCAGCCCTTCTGGAAAAGCAGGGAACATGCCCTCTGCCTCCAAACCTTCCCAGGAGTGCGCGGTGCAGCTGCCCCAGGATACACAAGGAAGAGCTGGAGATGGCACAGCGAGGAGATGTGGGAAAAGTCCTGATTTTGGGTGGATGTTGTGGGGAGGCTGCCCCGCATCAGAGGAGGGACTGCGGGGGCTGTGACCTGCAGGTGCCAGCTGCGGACAGGGACATCTGAGGGCTGCTGGCACTGGGGACCTTTCCCTGTCCCACAGAGGTGTCCCCAAAGGGCTGCGGCCCGCAAGGAACCGACCCGGGCCGGTGAGGGATGCGGAGGTGCCGGGCTGGAGCAGCACAGGGCGAGGAGCCTGTGGTGGAACGGGTGAGAGCGTGGGGAAGAGCAAACCAAACAGTTTGGAGTTCTTCTGCCGTTTGTTTGAGGGGTTTTGAGGGGTTTATTTTGTTGTTGATTGGTATGGTTGTGGTTTTTTTTTTGTTGTTTTAGTGTTTTGGTGGGTTTTTTTAATTGTGTGGTTTTTTTGTTGTTGTTGGTTTGGGGTTTTTTGGTGGGGTTTTTTTGGGTTTTTGTTGTTGTTGGTTTTGCTTGTTTGTTTTGGGTTTTGTGGGTCTTTGTTGTTGTTTTGGTTTTTTGTTTGTTTGGTTGGTTAGTTGGTTGGTTGGGTTTGGTTTTTTGATTGGTTTGTGTTGGTTTGGTTTGGTTTGGTTTGGTATGTTGGTTTCCGGTATTTTTTGTTTGGTTGGTCGGGTTGGGTTGGGTTGGGGTTTTTTGATCTTGTTTCGGTTTTTTGGTTTTCTTTTTAATTAGTTGGCATAACTACTCCCACTGACCAATTCAGAAGCAGTCTGTGTTGTAAAAGTGGAGAGCTGCCATCCTTGTGCTTCTTCAACAGTGTCTCAGATGATAATTTCAGATTTATCGGTGGAACTCTGCGAATTATTGGGTGTCACAAGGGCTAACCTGTGTGTTCCTGGCTGATTTAGGGTCTTTACTATTATACAAATTGGGAAAAAAAATGCTGTAATTTTGGTTATGAGGTCTCACTTGGGCATTTGTTATGTGGTACTGCTTTAGTGTGATTTGATTTTCCAGTCTGACATGGTAATTTAAGTTATAAACTGAATTAGTGCCGGGTTCTTAAAACTGGGAAAAATCATTGCTAGACTGTTAAATTTAACATCCTGAAGGCTTACGCTTCAAACTTTCTTATTGATTAGCCTGCATTACTTTATTATTTTATCCTTCAAGTCCTTTTATACCTTACTGAGTGAATTATCTTTCAGGTGGGAAACTAAACTGTGTGGAATATAATAAAGCTACAGATTGTCATTCTGATCAGTTCAAAAGTAATTTATAATTTACACTGGATAGAAAAGGCTCAGAGGTTTGCAGCAGTGTCGCTTCTGTGTGGCCTGCTAACTCCTTTTTCTGTCCTATGTAGTACCTGAAAGAATTTGACCCTTGAGGTTCTGTATTTAGGGGCTGTATCTGAGTTGGTTCATGTAGCAATGTGTGCATTTGCAAATTTTTGTGCAACATAATATTTTATCATCTTAAAAATGCCATTTTCTACCAAAAAGGTAATGAAATCTGTTTCTTGCTGTACAGAGTCAAAGGCTAGCAAGGGAAAATCTGTTTGTTTCTTTTTTACTTCGTAATTATGTATGTAAAAAATAGGAGTTAAACTTCGTGTGGTATTCTGTGGAGTCTGTATTTCCTGAAATGCATGAGTAGAATTTTCAGGTTTTTTTGCTTTTTTCTTTCCATTTCATATATATTTATATGTATGTGTGTGTGTGTGTGTGTGTGTGTGTGTGTGTGTGTGTGTGTATAAACTGGAAGTAATGCTTAATTTTCTGAAAGCCACAGAGCTGTCATGAGATAAAGAAAAGAAGCATTATAAAAGAAACATCCCTAGTCCAACAACTTTTACATCAATCCTTCATGACAGCAGTGTCTGGTTTTCTAACAAACCAAAACTCCATTGGTTTGTTAGAAAACTCATTATTTTTCAGTTCTGGATTCCAGAATGGATCCAGATTGCAAGCAGTAATGTACCAATATACAACAAGTTCTGCAACATTTTCATCCTTGGCTTGGGACAGGGAGAAGATACATGGAGCAATTTTTCTTGTGAAATGCAGAGTACTTTTCAAATTTAGCAAGTTCGTGTCTTGGCAATGCATTCAGCCAATCGTAGAAAACTGAGCCAAACCTGTTGTGCATCTAATGTGAGATAATTACCTATTATTTACCTTTATACTTTCAAGAGTTTCCTGAGTTACCAGTAATCTGAATTTTGCTAAATAACGCAGCAAAAGGGCAGATTTCTTGAGTTGACTTCCAAAGCCTCAGGAAGATAATTCACATTTGTCAAATCTTCTACTATGGTAGTTAAAATTAAGGATGGATCAGGGGCATGGCCTTTGTTGGGACAAATGTTTATTACAATGCCAGTTTAGAAAAAAAGCCTTTTACTTGTGAAAACCTATTTTTAAAAAAAAAAAAAAAAGTTATGTATAATTTTCTTTGAAATAAAACACTTTAAATATTGGAACTTAGGTATTTTTAATTTAAGCCCATGCATGAAGTATGTACTCTAATTATAAATCTTCTCCATTAATATACTTAACGCAGAAATTGCACTACTTATCTCTATGGGACCACATTAATAAGTGGATTTTGGATTCCTACAACCACTGCTTCAATTTTCTTTGATTTTTTTTATTTTTTGGATACATGGAAAGTGATGTTTTAATATAGCTTGATAGCCTGGAACCTTTGCATACACTCTAGAAATGTCTTCCTCATCACCCAAAGTGATGTGCAGCAAGCAGGCATATTTACTCAATAAACATTATTGCAAAAGGTTAAATCCTGCTATAAATCTCTCCTCTGAAATACCTCATGAGCAATTTTCCATCTCCCTCCCCTTTGTTCTGCATCCATACAGAACTAATGAGGATTTACAAGAGAAGTATTGTTTTTCGAAATCTTGAATATGGCCAGGACATTGTGCAGGCTATTTGTGGAAATCTAAGCAAACATTCTGCTTAAACGGTATAGTAGATGCTGCCTTTCTGCTCATTCTGCACAGTTAATTGGGGTTTTTTGTGTGTGTGTGTGCATGCCTGCAAGGATGCAGGGTGGGTATTCCTGAAGGGAAAGTTATTTTGCTCTGAGCTGCCACTGCCTTGCTGTAGTGCTGTCACCTGCACAGTATCAAACTCAGCCACGACCTCATTTCTTCAAAATTACTGCATTTCTTGAGCTGCCAAAATCCACCATATAGTTGGATATTCAAATGCCATTTCCAGAGCTGGTGCGATGTGGATTGAGGCATTCTCAGCTCTCAGACAGGCTGTGTTGCCAGCCCAGTTACTGCAGTGACTGAAGGCCACAGCAATGATACAGAGTTCCTTCAGGCGTGGAGCCTAATGGAGTGCTGGCTGGGAGAGCATTGGCATCAAGAGAAAGAACAGCAGTTATGAGTTGGATGTTTGAGGTTCAGATTCAGCTATATGCTCCATGAGCTAAAGTTTGTCCTTTAGGCTTTTACACAAGGTAATGCAAATATTGTTGAATTGCCTGTGTTCAAAATGTGTCTGTGGAGTGGCACCTACTTTGACCTCTAAGCTTTTCACTGGTAAAAATCTCTCAAGGGGAAAAATATAACAGCTGAAGATTTCAGTGAGGAAACCTAGATGCAATAGGACTTGGGGCTTTAATCCGACAGCTGTTGAAGTAAATGGAGAATTATTGTGCTCCTGAGTGGATATGAAATCAACTGAGGTGTACTCTTAACTCTGAAGGTTCAGCTGGTTTGCTGTTGATGTTACACATCAGTGTGTTCTGGGCCAGGTTTAGCAGAAGAAAGTTGCAGTTCTGTCTGGCGGAAAAGAGTGGCTCATGTGTACCACAGCTGGTTTCTTAAACAAACACTGGTCTTTGCATTTCATGTACTTGTTGATTTCTTTTCCGTTTTCCTATCCCCTCTACTCTCCTCCTGCAGAAGATCATATATCTATACAGATTTCAGATTTTTTTTTTTTTTTTTTTAAACTAACATCACGATAACACTAAGGACACAAAATCTGTAAATATTTTTAATTTTTAGTGAGGAGCAGCTCAGCAATATTTTTTTTTTTCCTGAATGTTACAACTTCTATTTTCTTTCTGATCATTTATTTATTTATATATTTACTTCTGTATTTTCCTATGAGAGACTCCATCCTGTTTGTAAAGGGAAGATTGGTGGCAGGAGATGGGGAAACAGCTTGAGCCAAGCAGTTACTGGAGCTGATCATCAAGACAAAATGCCCTTTTTTCTGACAATATTTCTTTATTTTTCTAGAAGTGACAAAGCAGAGAATGCTTATGCACATTCTACCTGTTGAAATACGAGTATGAGGAGGGAATCTTAACTCCTGGTACTGTTAATTAATGTTAAATTGTGGCGCTCACAATCCTCAGACTCTGTGTCTGTTTCTGGCTGTGGCAGGGGGCTGTCTTGTTGTCTAACTTAATTAGACCATTGCATTATTACCTTTTTTTTTTTTTGCCTTGGGGAAAAACTCAATCTTCCACCTTTTAGATAGGTTATCAGAGCAGAAAATGCCTTTTTACCAGTGTATGTGTGCAACTGATACTTCTAACAGAACTGGGCTAAAATTTCAGATGAAATCTTGTATCCCAGATAGTCCTCTTGGTTTTTTAGATGGAATGTACTTTTCATAAAAGTTTGAATTTTTTTTTTTTTTTCAGAATAATTAATTTTTTTTCTATCTGTTCTTTGAAGGTAGGGGTATAAAATCTTCACCTGTATTAACATGTGCTTTACATCTTGGATGTTTGTTTATAGAAGACTTTAGTATATCCTGTAACTTCTAATCAAATTTTAAAACTATTATTGCTGTGTTTTTCTAATATAGTACTTCTACTACAGTATGTATGTTTATCTCAGTAATAATTTTCATTTTTCACAAGAAAATATGGCATACTCATCACTGAAATGTCTGCTGATGGGCACGTTTCAGTAAAAAATAGTTCAAAACGTGGCAACACTGCAAGTTTTAGAGTTATTTTGCTGTTCCAAAAGATGCATGGGCAATCTTGGAAGCCTTCAAATACGTTGAGCTCTATTAAATGTTTGATGATGTTACCTTAATTACTGACTTCCTATTTCTTATTTTCTCATGTAATTTTTGGTGCACAGTAATTTTATTACATCCAGCAGTTTACGTTGCAGGGAGTCCTAGAGTGCAGATTCCTGAGGAGTGGATGTGGCACTTGGGGACAGGGTGTCGTGGTGGCCTTGGCAGTGCTGGGGAAATGGTTGGACTTGATCTCAGAGGTCTGTCCAAACCTAAGCAGTTCAGTGATTCTGAGACCAGTGCTGAGTTGGGAACGAGGGATGGAAAAGTCATGGCTGATGGATCAGGACTGACAGGCTCCCAAAAAATCCATCCATCTTTGTGTCCTCATCACTGGAGTGTCTGAGCCTACTCCACAAAGTCAACAATGCCCATGGTCCTCCCTCACTTCTTGCTGTATCCAGTCTCCCAGGCTGGGGGAATTGCTCTGCCCTTTCTAAATGAAAGGATTGGAGGGAGGTGCTGAACTTGCAGGAAATCATGGTCAGGCTTTTCATTTGGCTCTTAGTGGTGTGAGCTCAGAAGTTGCTCTTATTCCATTTGGCTAAGAAATTTTTATTTGATCTACTTACAGCAGAAGTTCCCATTCCCACCAGCATGACCTTCCCTACACCAGGCAACAATACCATAATTTCAGAAAAGCCCAGTTCCCAAATAGTCCAAATTATTCCCTTTAAAAGTTCTGAAAATCAGAGCAGGATTCTGGCAAGGTTCAGTAAGGAGGTACCTGCACAGAGCAGCATCACATACACCTGGTCATCTGTGTTCCTCCGCTGGCAAGATAAAACCTGCTGAAAAACCATCCCACTACCTCCAGGACATGCAATTTTTCTGTAGATAGATGAAGTAGAACTGCCAGAAGGATTTGAAAGTGGCTACAGCGGTGTTTGCTCTACCTGGAGAGGAATGACACCCAGATCCAGGAACTGGCTGGTAATGAGATGGAAGAGCACTGAGCTCAGTGTTACAAATAAGGCATTTATAACCAAATTAGACAAAGATGAGCTAAAGGACAGATGAAAGTGACAAATGTCAGCAGAATTGTACAATAGGAGAAGGATATTTTGACCTGGTATAATAGCTTGTGGAGGATTCAGAGCACATATGTCACTACAGTCCATGAGATGTTATGAATTCAGATTTCTTAAAGATTTTTTTTCACAGACTGTGAATAACAGAGGCCCAAAAGGGCTTATGCTAACCTGGTTTACTTCCACGTACTGAAATCATAAGAAAAGAAAGGAAAGCATGAATTCCCTAGCATGATCTGAAGTTATTAGAAGTGTTAGAGTTTGAATGTACATTTTCATTTTGAAAGTGAACTTTGTTGTTAAACAGTTCTTAATAATCCTTCTTCTTGTAAAATGCTTTCTATCTCCAGTGAGGGACAGGTAAAAAAAAAAAGGATGGTGCAAAGACAAACCACAGTAATGTAGCAGTGTTTGTCCAGCCTATCTGGAACCTATTTGAGTGGTTGAGGTTCAGCCACAGCTCTTAAAAAAGTAAAAGAAGAGCAAAGATGATGCCAATAGAGCAGCAAAATAATTCAAATAATTCGAAGAATTTATCTGATGCACTGCACAGTGAGCAGAAAAGCTTAATATTGCATTCAGGTCTATGTCTGAAGTGTCACTTTAGCAACTGTAAATATAAAATAAAAACCTAAGAATGTTGAGCTGCAAGGGTTTACTCTTCCTAGCATTCAGTGTAAGCAGTTGGCATTACTTCTTGTCATCAATCATTCTTTTGGTGGGCTAAGCATGCCTAACAAATTAGTTGCTCATTGCTTATTTGGCTGATATTTTGCTGCTGTGTCAGACTCTATTTGGCTGTTAAAACTGCAGTCTTTTTCCAGGTCCTGTGTCTTTCTCTCTGGATGGTGCTATTAATAGAATGTTCCTATTGTTATTTGCAGTTCTCATAATTGCCTTAAGCTCATAGTCTGAGTTAATTCACCTTGTTTGAGTTTTGTGCTGTCTGGCTGAAACATCTTGCGTAAGGAATTAGTGTTTCAGAAAATCACAGACCAAGTTATTGCTACCTAGAGAACACTATCATCTTAATCTCTTAAAATTTGATATAATCTGAGGTATAGACCATGCACTCACAAGTGTGGAATCCAAGGAGGCGAGATGAGACATGAACACTCAGAGCAGAAGTGAACAGAGTGAGAATAGAGCAGAAATAGTACAATTACTGACCTTTGTGTGAGTGGAGAAAGTGAATGAAAGCTGCATCAGAACTGTTTAAAAAATAAAAAAATTTAAAAAAAATAGGGGCAATATATGAGGGATGCTTGAATATATGCATGGACATGTTAGTAGTGAGAGGTTTTAAGGAATATCATTTTCTTAGTGGATATTTAGCACCAACAGTTCCTAAATCATGTTTTAGTCATGAAATGACAAAGGCACTCAAGAAATAGGCTTTTGCTGATGTAGGTATGAGCAAAGGGTTTAGTTTCCTCACATTCTATGAATGCAGAAAGTTTTACAATGCTGTGACAGACTTTGGTGCTTGAAAGCTTGTCTGCATTCCCATTAGAAGGAATCTGCCAGCATGAAGTCTGTATGAGAGTGTTCTTCTCAGAGGGGAAAAAGCAAATTAATTAGGGTTGATTGAAACATTACGGTAGTGGCAGGTAGAAGTGACTCTTAGGTATCTCTTTTATACTATAATCCTAACACTCAAATTCAAAACAAAAATTGACATGTTTCAATTCTGGGAGTTTAGAATGGTTCACTGTAATGGGTTTAGATGTCACCTGGTTGTATTTTGAAACAAAGCTTTGCTGAAATTAGCCCTGATTTGGAAAGTCCATGTTTATTAGCAGAGCTTTGTTTGTGACAAAAAGTGGTTCAGTCACATCTTTTTTTTTTTTTCCTTTCCCCCTCAGCCAGCTTTACCTGAAAATTTCTTGATGTTGGATCAGGTGCAAGGATCCTTTTTGGAGAGCTGACAGAATATATGTAAAGTGTGACAACACCTGATGGCTGCATTTCAGCAGTGTGATAGAAGATGTGTGAGTGAAAAAGAACAAGGCAGGACTACCCCAAGAGCCTGAATTCAAGACAATGTAAAAGACATGAGGACAGTGAAATGATAAGTCTGATACCAGAATGTGTTACCAGAGTATTTACAGCTGCTGCTCTGTGACCCTTGCTCATAGATATTGTCTGCAGAAGTAAGTTGGGTTTTGGTGAGGTTTATTTGTTTGTTTATTTTGTTGTGGGATTTTTTTTTTTCAGTACAGGGAGATCAGAATAGAAAGAAAATCCATCCAGCCTGCATGACGCTATAGCTTCGAATTCCTCCTTAAAAACAAACCAAAACAACTCCCTAAACTAACTTGAAGTGACTTCTGACTTCCCTTTTGTTGAAAAAAAGCCCCACCTGTGACCATGTACAATTTGTAGACTTTTTAAAATTGCATCTCAAGCTCTATGAAATGGATTTGCATATGTAAATTCCATTGTTAAGAACTTAAGCAGCTCAGACAATAATTATTTTAAGTATTAAAGATGCCCTCATGTTAAAACAAAATATGGCTATACCTGTCTTCTATTTACTTGTCTTTAAAGTGAGATTTACAATGTGCATAAATCCTTATTTAGTTGAGTGGTGAATTCCTGTGTATCTAAAATGAGCTTCATAACCACCCCAGCAAATGCCTAGAAATGGAGATAGATAAATTTAGTTTCTTCAGAGAGGGACAGAAGACAGTGTGTTAATTATTAAACCAGCGAAACAAATTGTACAACATACATGTGTTTTTTAAACAACCCAAACAAACAAACAACAAAAAAACCCCAACAAAAACAAAAAACCCAACAAACAAACAAATTAAAAAACCACCAAAAACCTCAAACAAAACAACAACAACAACAACAACAACAACAACAAAACAAAACAAAAAAACCCAAGAGATTCAGGTGCTTCCCAGAGCTGGAAATTTAAGTAATCTAGTTGTTGTAGCTGACTGGTACTCCACATTCAGAGTAGAAAATATTAATTGTCCTGCCCATCTCTTGAATACTTGTTAAACAGCTGCATGGAGGTGGCAGAGTAACATGTTAGAGAACACATTGGTTGGGAATAGTTCCCACAGTTTTTATTCAAACTGGATCACAGTACAGCCAAGAATGCAAGGATGATGGTGTCACAGACGTACCAAAAGCAGGAAGATGATTCTGTGGTAAAGGAGTTAAAGTTTCCATTTATGAGGGTGACAGTGTGCTGTCTGGCATCTGCTCGGTGTCATCTCAAGGCTGTCTAAGAACTGTTAAATTCTCTGGGGGAGGAACAGATGAGATTTGAAAGCTGTAACATTTCCTTCTGTGGGAAATGTATGGACCACAGAGAAGCGCAGAGCCGCTGAGTTGGTAGAAGCCTCCTGAGGTTGTGTAGTTCCACCCTCCTGCTCAGTGCAAGGTCTTGCTCAGGGCCATGAGAAGCTGAACTTTAAATATCTCAAAGGATAAAGACTCCACAAAGTCTCTGGGCAAATTTGTTCCAGTCACTCTCAGTACAGATTATGTGTGGCATTTTTCTCATGTTTGAACTTCCAACCAAGTCTTCCAGTGACACCTGGGGAAACTGTATTCTGCATTGACATTAAAAGCCAAAAATTTTCCTTGTGACAATACTCAGAAATGTCTCTTCCTTCCTCTTGTACACCGTGGTATATTCAGAGAGGAACCAACTGTACTCTGGATGTATCAGAGAGATTGTCTATTTGTGACCGTGCATAAGGCAACTGAGCAATTTGGCAAGATATGAGTCAGGCATTGCTGAATTAACCAGTTACAGCTGGGTTGAACTTTTCAGCCAAAAAATGCTAAGCAGAAAGCTGCAAATTCAAATTGATGTAATGTAGAAATAACACAACGTCCATATCAGCGTTGATAAGTACTTTCCATTAGAAAATTTGACCTTAAGAAAATATGAGATAAATTGAAGTATTTAATTTAATCTCATCTTGACTGCAAGGTTCTCATCTTTATTAATCTAACTTTTTAATGATATAAAACCTCTCTCCTGGTTGTCAAACTTCCAGTAAATATTAGTACAACAGAAGAATCATTTTTGCAGCTACTTGAACTTTTCTTCCATTACAAAATATGTATCTTATTTGCCTTAAAATCCTATTATAATACTCATAATTTTGATGAATCACTTGATATTTTGGAAAAATTGGTCACTATTATTGATCAGTATTGTGGTAGTGTCTGTTGATCTCCAGTCAACAAGGGGTAGAATGGTTTGTAATGACTTTTGGGGAGCAAAAAAAAGGAGTATTAACAGTATGTTGCTAACTAATGAATAATAATGTAGATAGTAGAGATACTAAAATTTCTGTGCAAAAATGATTTTTTTTATTTATATTTTTGTAGGTACTTGCTGAGATAACAGCCAGAGCTAAAGATTAGGAAGTTGAGGTGCTCAGCAGTGACTACGGAGAGTAAACCAAGGTGTCAAAAACAGTGATTGTTTGCTTGTGGATAAAACAAAAACCTAGGAGTGGAGCTGGGCTTTGGAAGGTAAGTTAATTAAATGCTGCTAAGGGGAGACTGCAGCTCTTTTGTTTCTAGATTTGTATTATTGCCTCCCCAGATGATTGTGGTGGTTAGGAATAAATATCTGGTGCTTACCCTCGGCACCGAGGTTATGTAAGGGGTCTTAGTTGAAGTGCCTTATAATAAACCACGCTTTGGTGCACAGAAAACAAAAACACAGGGCTCTGATTCTCAACTTATGTTATGCAGAGGCACTGTATTTCACAGGAAAAGCCCAGAAACATAAATGTGATGTGAATTTTGTGCCTGACTACTTGATTAAAAGGACACTTTAGTGGCTGCTGCACACTTTATGCATTCGTATTATCCTGCAATTGCACAACGAGATCTGTATCTAAATCCAATCTATTTCCAACATCAGTAGCAAGTTTAGTATCATGAGAAAATTATTAGAGACAGTTTAGCTACTGGGGATGGACTAAGTGCTGTTAGTGCTGTCACTGCTGTGCTGTTCACTGTGGTCTGACATGCTGTCCCACAGCTTTTCTGCATCCAGAAGAGGAGGGAAGCCTGATGGCTGTATTGGATGCCAGCGGTCACTTAGCAGCAGACCAGAAGCAGGGGATGCTTTTGTGACCTGTGCTGAGTTATCTGGTTTTGCATCTAGATTGTCACCATCTCCTGAAGTAGCTTTTAAAAGCCATTTCTTGGTTGTGACTGAAGGACAACTTCAAATGTGCTTTCACTGTCTTGGGAGTCTTTTATGTATGGAGGGTGCAGCTGGTGAATTTCTGTTCAGTAACCACAGCCTTTATCCTTCATATTTAAATGGAATCCTCCCACTATGCACTGAAACAAGAACATTTAAATGACCAGGAAATTTCCCTGGAAAAGTGTCTACCTGGTAATGTAGCCAGAATACAAGGACCCCATTGTGGTTTAACCCAGCAGGCAGCTAAACACAGCACAGCTGCTCACTCACTCCCCCACAGTGGGATGAGAATGGGAAAAAGGTAAAACTGTGCATTGTGATAAAGAGAATTTAATAGGACAGAAAGGAAAGGGAAGATAATGATAAAAGAACATAGAAAACAAATGATAGGATCACAAAGCTAGTGATAGGACAAGGGGCAATGGCTTTAAGTGGAAGAAGGTAGGTTTAGGCTAGATCTTAGGAAGAAATTATTCCCTGTTGAGCTGCCCCATCCCTGGAAGTGTTCAAGTGTACAAGGGCAGGTTGGATGGGGCTCTGAGCAACCTGGTGTAGTGGAAGGGGTCCCTGCCCATGGCAGAGGGTTGGAACTTGATGGTCTTTAGGGTGCCTTCCAGCCCAAACCATTCTGTGATGTACGAGGCACTGGCCCCACACGCAGTTGACCAATGCCTGGTCAGACCCTGGGCAGTGACTGCCACACGCAGCCAGCTTTACACATCTCCTCTATCACATGTCCATGTAGTTCAATCCTGTTTTAGCTATTTGTGGATTAGCCAGAAGCTGCAATTACCAGAATTCCTGAACAAATGGAATCAATTTGTTTACCCTGTCTTGGGTACCGTAATTCCCTGATAAATTTTTGTGACTCAGTCCTCATCTTCTCTTTGGCTCCTGGCTCACTGACAAAATACAGCACCACACTGTAGGCTTAAATTCAGTATTAGAGTCCCTATTATGAAGTGCAACTTTCACCACCCAAGGTACTTCTCTCACATTTGGTTGCTGCAGGTATTTTTTAGCAACCTGAACATTACCCCCGATCTTCACGTTATGTCTGTACAGGCATCCCCTGCTTAGGGTCTGCTGTTCAGCAACCCCTGAGAATATCTGATAGAGCCATTCCACTTTTTGTACCCAAAACTTGCCATTTGATAATAAAATTGGCAAGTCTCCAATGAAATACCCGTGCCTGAGATGCAGCCCCTGAGACAGCTGAGTATAAGCTGCTTTCACAAGAAGGCGCAAGAAAACCTTTGGAAAGATGCTGTAAATGACCTGTTCACAGAGGGGGCTTCTGCTAAATCCCCATTAAAATTAGCTTAGGCCCCAAAGCATGTAATTTTAATCTTCTCAAAGTCCTGCTATCTCTTTTTAATATTTATAAATGGGTAACAGGAATACTCAATCATTTTTTAATCCAGTTAAACCTAACAATATCTTGTGGTAAAGAGTTCCACAACTGAGATTCTGCTGCAAACTATTTGCTTTTAATCAATTCCAAAATTGCCCATATGAGACCTTTTTTGTTTGCAGAGGTTTTGGCTTAAAGATGAACTTGGAGCAAACTCTGAGAAAAAAATGAGCAAGTGTAGTTCTGGATCAAGATCTGGAACACTGCAGCTACCCTTTTTTGCATCAACATTTGGTCTTTTTGAATGCTTATTTCAGCTCATGTTTTCAGTCTCTCTTAGCTCATTCATCACCAAGAAATATCTTTCAAGGACAAAAAAACATAGGCATGGCGGAAATGATAGAAGGGAACTTCATATGGGCAAGAGTGAAGTTAAAAGGTATCCATCCACTTCTTGCTATGAAAAGGAGAGGTCAGACAAAAGAATATACCTTGTTTTGTCTGTTCATACCTATCTTGTTCCTCAGGGTGTTGTTACCTTACAATGCTGTCACCTCTGTGCTACAGAAGGAATAGGTAACTGCAGTTAATGTGCCAAATCCAGACAAAGTGCATAAAAGAAGCTGCATTTTCAATGGTGTCAAGAGACTTTGGGAAAAACGACTTTATTTCATTAAGACTTGTGTAGGTCTGCAGAAGGGAGGCAGAGCAGTAGAGGAAGTGCATCCTTTTATTGTGGCAGTGTTGAACATAATCCTGCAGAGGAAGAGCACAGTGAACAAAGACCACTAAGGCAGAGATGGCAGCGGGGGCCCTTTTCCTTAGACCATGGTTATACCTGATTCAAGGTTAGACTTATATTAATGCCAAATATGCTTTTAAGATTTATAGAATATAAAGAACACAAATTTGAAGCTGCAGTGATTGCATTGCTGTGAAAATTAGCTCTGTCTTCAGATAGTATTTCAGTGGGGACCTTCCTGAGAATATACGTGGGTGTGATACCTTTCTTGCTGGTACTGCATCGTGGCATGCTTGTATTTGAATGCATATATCTAATTTTCAAATGTAATGCTGAGTCTCTGCTTATAGTTCTGTGTATCTGTGTTTCTCAGAGGCCACTTTTTGATTGACTCTTCAGACAACTTTTCATTGTCCATAGATTATGTTCCCTAAATATGGAGTTAATTGAGCTTGCTTTCTTGAGGTCCTGACCATGGTGCTTTAATGTGTAGAGGTATGGAGGAAGGGTGGATATGTATAGGTAGATGTATAAAATATGCATGTGTGTGTTTGAACAGTGTAAATTCCTTAGGTATCCTAGAATGCCATCCCTCTTGGAAATGAAATCATGACAGTTACTGAATGATTGCATAAAGTCTAGTTCTTCATATATGAGAGGATGATAGAAACTTTCTGCTGCATAAGTGACAGTTGTGGGTGTAAATCATGACTTTTAAGCTAGGTTTTCCTTTGCCTAAGTTTGCATATTTTGCTGATACCTCTTGTATCTAAATTTCTTCTAGTTCAAGCAACATAACTGACTGCGTGCATGTTGTCTTCTCTTTTCTTGTGGAGCAACATGCTGGAAATGGAGTATCATGATACAGGTTTAAATAAGCAGCTTTAATGATAGGCACTTTTACCTGGAGGAAAGAGTGGTGAGAACTCAGTGATTATTGCATCTCTACAGCTGTTTTGGGATAACATGGGATGTTTTGGTTGATTTAAGTCAACCTGGGAGCACTAGCTAAAAACTGTAAGGTGCTTTAGCCTCGCAGAATATGTGGAAGAGCAACTGCAGCTGACAAATAAAAAATCTGTCAAACAAAATGGTTAAAACACAGAGTGATTCCCCTCAAGTTTTGCAAAATAGAAGAGAGATAAAGCTGTACAAACTACCACCACTTACACAGAAATTGCCAATTATCAGAGGATGTCTGTGTGCATTTTGAACCAGTGTCATCAACAACCAAGCACAAAGCCTCCAGTCCTTCATGCCTGGTGCACTTTGTACAAACATGCAGCAATTTCCCAGGAAAGGGTCCTGTGTCTAATTCCCTGCAACCTCACATTTGTTCAGTGTTCAAGTGTTTTTGCAAATCTTTTGTTGATCCTTCTGTACTGCTTTGATTAGTTTCATCCTTCCAAAGGCTACTCTTTTATTTTGCTTCTGCCTTTATTTGGCTAACCATATTAATTCTTACCATATTAATCCTCTCACTGATTAACTCTTTTTCTCAAATAGCATTCAAACATACTGTAGTATGGTATAATGCTGTCATATCTGCATTTTCCTGAAGCATGTATCCTATTTTATTTTATTTTATTTTAAATGGCCAAACTACTCCATTATATGATGAGAGAGTTTCACATTTTTCTGCATTTTACATATTAAAGGAATATAAAACCAGAAGAAAAATAATGTGGTTTGCTTTAATCCTGTGTTTTTCCCAGTTTATAGTTATTTCTGTAAATAAACAGTGAAATAATAGTAGTCTAGTACCCATGAAAGAATCCAGGTTAGCAAAGAGCAAAGTAACATAGAAATAGTTGTTCTTCAGACGTTTCAAGACAAGTTTACTTAACTCTAACAGAAGCAGAAAGTGTGATTGTGATAGGTAAATTGAGAAGCAGGTAAATAGATTGTGCTATGAGAAGAAGAGGTGGAAGCAATTTTAAATTAGTACCCCTGAGTTCTGGAAATGTCTTACATGATTATGTTCTACTGGTGGTTGTGGCACAAACTGTTTATTAAACACTATAAAGTGCAAAGGCTTCTGCCATTATCCAGGTGTTTTCCAAACTCAGGGTTTATACTGAAATTTGCTCATTGATTTCCGGGGTCAAATCTAAATACCCTCTGAGCTATTTTCAATGTATCTTTGAATTTTAACGTTGAGTTAATAGAACCTATTTTAAGCTTTACAGTAGATTTCATATCTGGCTTGTTCCCAGTTCCAGGTTTTTAAAGGATTACCATAAGCAACAGCCATTGTATCTGTCAAGAGCTGAATGAAGAGAACCTGTGCATATATGTATATACTTATATGTTTTGTATTTTCTATTCCTTCTTGTGTCACAACAAGAAAATTTGCAATGGATCCAGTTTTTGAATCCTGTTTCCAAAAAGTTATACTTAGGATTAGATGGATTGGTCCCTGTTTACCACCTCTCCACTCCTCTCATCACAGTTTGCAGACCTTGAAAATAGCGTTTGAAGTTAACTTTTTCTTGCTGTCAGCCAGATAACAATACCCCTGCAGAGAGAGAATACAAGAAACTCTTTTTCCCTTCGGTATAGGAGGGGGGATGTGTGGACTTCTAAAGGCAGACAGCTGTTGCACAGGAGTGTGAAAGAATTTCCCTGTGATACAGGATGGGTCTCTTCCCCTTAAACTATCCATTGCTTTGTTTGCTTGCCTTGAATGCCGAAAGGGAGAACACAGAACTGATGCAGAACTGCAGAGGTTTTAGCACAAGACATTGCAAGCTAAGTAAATAACAATATTGAGCATTTGCTTACTGCTTCTGCCAGAAAAACCCATAACCCACATGTAATTAGTGACACTAACCTTGGTTCTGCAACACCATCTAAAAGCTTCCAGTTGACTACTGAAAGAATAACACTGGAATATTTGGGCTTGCACTTTGAGAAATAATTTTTATTGAAACAAATAGGACTTGTAAGTTTTTGAATCTTTCCATTTCCATTGTACTTTTTCCTGTGTAGCCCTGACTCTGTGTGACTTCAGATATCTGCTCTGCAGCCTTTCAATGCGTATGCCTCTGATATAGTTAGCATGAAGAAATTTTTTAAAAGCTGACTTTAATTTACTGATGCTGCATTGCCCGGATCAATATTATTGCATTTGGAAAGTCTATCCTGCCATTAGATTTATCAACCAGAAAATGGAGACCACTAAAAGGCTTGACTTCAATTCAGATTTCTAATAAATCTTCTATAAATGTGGATTATGATGCAGTAATTTTTTGTTCCTTTGAAATACTGAGGAGATTCTCCAGTATTTCACAGGGACTGCTGTATCACTGTCATATATGATCCTTCAGGGTGGGATTAAGTAATTATGTGTGTCTTGCAGTGATTTAAAGCTAATGCTTTCCACTTTACTCATGAAAAGAGATGCAAGAGGTGTAATAGGACTGCCCAGGACCGAAGCAATCAGAACCTGGCCTATAATATCTATTTATAAAGGTTGTTTTCTTCTCTTTGTATACTTAATTTTCTGAATACCATTAGACAGTAAATGTGTTAAGAAAATGGCCATCCTCTCTTTATATGTTTAAATTTGTCACTTTGGTCACAGAGGGTACATTCCCTGGCTCATACTCAGTATTAATGGTTGAATTAAAACAAGTAGTTGCCAAAAACCACATCTGAGAAGAGCCTCTGATTTTCCTTTCCATTAATCCAGGATAACTACTTGTACTTTCCTTCTTTACCTGCATTCTCAGGTCATGTTCCCCTTTGGCACGTCCTCTTTTTGTTGATTTCCTTTGGTTGTAAAATCACTCAACTTCATTCAGTGAAGGAGGAGGACTGAGAGGAGAAAGTTACAGAAGTTTGATGCTTGTGTTACCACAGTGGTAACTCTGATCACTTTTCGCTCTGCAGATTTGTACATGATGAACAAGCGGATTGTGCTGCTGTATAAGAGTGGAGTCCTATTTCTACCCCTAAAAATACATTTTTGTTTTGACATTACCCTATGGAACAAATGTTTTAGAGTTACATGAAACCTTTTCATTATAATTTTATATATTCATCTCAAAACAAGCAGAAATTGGTTTTTGTGCTGGTAGCTAACAATTTGCTGTGCTTAATGTACTTTTATTTGCAAAGAATACCTGGAGGCCTCTTCTTTCCTTTACTGGCTTCTAAATATTTTGGGGTGAGTTTTTTGGTGGAGAAGGGAGATCATGGTCGATTTCTAAGCATCAAAGCACAGCTGTGAAATCCTGACTTCTAATGCATATTCCTCATTTGCAGAACTGAAAGGAATCAGCAAGATATATAAAGCAAATGTTTGTTGCGCTCAAATCCAGAGACCATCCATCTGATACTGATACTACCTTTAAATTTATATCCTGAATTTTCCCAGTAGATCTGTAAATGTCTATATATGTTCTGCAAACAGAAATACATAGCTCTAAGGTTAAAGGAATGTAATTTTTAATTACGCTCTTTAGAGCATTTATCATTTCTTTCCCATAGTTATTGCACTCCAGGCATTCATATGCCAAATGGATATATATTCCCTTCAATATGAAAATTCCAATATAAATACAACCATCTTCTGTCCTTTGGATCATTTGGCCTGAAAGTTTTAGATATCCTGTCTAATACTAAGTTGCATATCAGTAAAATGGCTTGCAAATTATCTCACTGCTTGAATGGGGTAATTCTGCTTTCCATCTAACTTGAACTGGTATGTCTTTTAATTTTTATTAAATTTCTTAATTATTCCATTGACATAGCAACAGAATGATAACCTCATTAAAATTATTAATCATTTTTGGTTGGTTTGGGGTGGGTTTTTTTGGTTTTTTGCCTGCTTTTGTTTTGTTGTTTTTTATTTACCTGGAATTCCAAGTTGTAATAGTTCAGCAACAGCAAACTTCATCAGGCTCAGAAAAAATGGTGTTGGGGCCTTGAGAGGTTTCTTTCTTTGCAGTCAGTGTTTTGCTACACGTCACAGTGATCCATCAATTGCAGTGACTGATAGAAGGGATAAATTACAGGTTCTTTGTCACTGCCTTTGGCAGACACACATTTAGAACTTTTATTTCTGTCTAGAAAAGGTGCTGGGAAAAACTGTGTTTTCACTTGGTTTTAATTAGGAAGATGCTCAGTGTAGTAGCCAGAAGACTGATTTTGACTTCTTGGCCTCTGGTTCTAAGAATGGTTATGCAAAACACAAGTTCTGCTACAGATCCCTTGGTTCACACCACAGTTCTGCATCTAAATGGCTTTATAGAATGTCATCAGAACTTGAGTGATGGAACACATCTCATGGAGTGATAATTGAGAAAATTTATCAGTTTCGCTGTTGGTTATTTAGCCTCCCTGTGTAGTCAGTAGATCTTACTGAGATGTGTGTGAACAGTGAGTGTTCAGCTCATTTCAAAATCATGTTAGTTATGCAGCCAAGTCCTGGAAGGTCTGGGGCCACCCAGACATTAAAATAAATGTAGCCAAGTGAGCCAAATGAGTGCTCAGGTCCTCTTGCTCCTGGGGTTCCTCTCAAGAACAGCTGTCTTCCCCTACGAGTTGTTTGCAGCAGCTGATTTGTGGCAAACCTGATGTTTGCATATTCTTACCTGCTGTTTATAATCCAGGACTTTCCACTCAATCTTCCTTGGAGTGCTACAACACAGAGTACTGACCTTGGTGTACATTTGATTGGTACAAGAAGCTCGGGGAGCTGCTCTGTCAGATACAAATTCTACCTGAACGCTATAAAAAGTGATTAAACACTGAACTCTTCTTTGCCTGTTGATGATCTATGTGTTTCATGCTTGACACTCTTTTAATTTGGTCCTGATTAATTAGGATTTTTGCCCTTTTTATTTCTTTGTTCCTGAAGATGGTATGGGGTTTTTGTGTCTGGTGGAAAATGAGGACATAACATTTATTTAACTTTACTGTAAAATTCACTTATAGGAATATCTGGATCATGTATAATACATACCACTTCTCCCGTTTGAATGGAGTTGTGAGTTGTTTAAATGTGCAAGTTATTGATCCACCAATAAAGAGTTGTGGTTTTGCTCAGTAAAGAAAATCTCTGTCAGCACAAGTTGTAGAGGTTTAGCGTAAGCAATCGCTTCTGGCTTTGGTCTTTTAAGTCTTAAAACTCACTTATGGTCAGGATGGCAACCACTCACTCCTAGGCTGGACAGCAAATACTAGTTTTATTTTCTTTTACTTCTTAGCCCCTCGTGGCTTCTACCTATTTTTCTTCAGCTTTTACAAGTTATCAAGATCCCCATCCCAAGTCATTGCAGGAAGGGCATGCTGATGGAGAATTTGATAAATTACTTCTTGTAATATGATTTAACTTTCCAAGTATTCTTCATTCCCCCAGTGTTTTTCTCCTCACTTACTCCATATGTTCACTTTCTGTCATCACCAGCTGCAAGAAATGTTTTTGGCTCTTGACTCTAAGATATGTCCAGTTACAGCCACTGTCTCCTAGGCTGCACACTTTTTAAAATACAACCTTCACTTTTACTTTTCCTTTGCTACTCATGCTGTTCACTTACCTGTGTGACTCAGTAGTTGAATGTTACACTGTTTACTACTTCTGAAATAAATTAGAAGGAAAGGGAATAATGGCACACAATAGAAAGAGGCTGCCTGTGTGAATGAGCAAAAGGGGACTGAAAAATGTAAGGAAGAAATAAAGCTATCTGTAAAGTGATGGACTAAAAAGAGGTGGTCGTAAGGAAAAGAAAAATCTGTTTTAATTTTTAGATGCTTATGGAATAAAAGTCAGCTCTCCAGTAGAACTTTTGATTTCTGAAGACTTAAAGCAGTTACTTGGTGTTCCACATTGGTTTTGTCATTATTGGGTTTTTAGTTAATCTGAAAACCAAAAGTCTCTATGTTTATTTCTTTTTTCCCCCGATATTCTGTATATCATGAAGTGATTATGAGAAAATGATGTTACTTTTTTTTTTCTTTTGGGTAAATTAAAGGTGGTTAAATAATTGCTTTGTCATAGTATTGCACGGGTTAGGCACTGACTCTTCAGTCTCTTTTGCCTAAGGTTAATTTATTGGGATTTCCTAAATCCCAGCCTAAAGATTCTTGGCTCTCTTACTGCTATATCGTTCCCATCAGTTCAAATGCTATTAGCTGGTGTATGCTCTGGTTGTGATCACAATTCTGAACAAGAAAACTTGGAGTAATTGTTTGATTCGAGTATTATACCTGTGAATGTTCTTATACATGCTGTCCAGCTGGTCACACAGACAAGACATGAAAAAATGTATTGGATCATTGGAAACCAAAGAAATTTG
>WEKY01054542.1:7582-28374 GCA_013390045.1 Picathartes gymnocephalus | reverse complement strand
TAAGTGAATTCCCTTCTTACTGCACAGAATGGATTGGACAAGGACAAGAAAGGTCAAGCTGTAGTTAAATTCAGAGGGCTAAACCAGGGAAAATATTGATTTACTTGAGTTTTTCTCACACGTAAAGGTGATGTGAGGTAGAAGCAAACACAGTAACAAAATCCAAAACATGAACTCTGTTGGAGGAAAACCTTTTCCAGCGCTACGCTACAGTTTTGGATAATCGCTCACTGCTGGGATGAATGATTTGTCACTGCTACAGTCCAGGAAGTTGCTAGAAATGGTCTTGATTGGAGTGAAAGGCATTGTAAAGCAATTAAGTTCTGACTATTAATAAAGCTCCCACAGGATTCATTAATTTTTAAAAGTAGACAAAGACTGCATTTAGTAGCTGTAGAACTGTGGCTATACTGAAATATGGAAAAATGTTGTACTATGTCCATGCTGGTGTAAATATTCCTTATCAGTTTCCAGAAAAAGGTTGTGAATGTCTAATTTAGACAAGCATTTAAGCATATGATGAAATTTCTTTCATTTTGTCTGGTTATAAATTAAACAGCTAAGCCCTTTGCTTAATAAGGAGCAATTTGAATATCTGCTTACAGCCCAGGTTCAGATTGCATTGAAGTTTCCATTCCTCTGAATTGGAGCCATAATCCCCTGACTTGTCATGGTGTTTTTTGGATCTAGAATCCAGAAAACTTCACTTTCCTCCCAGACACAAAGCAGCCTTCATAAAGAGACCCATAGTGCATATCCACGTTACTTTCCAAAGCTCCAGTCTTGTGCTCTCTTTAATTTACAGTTTATTTCTCACTCCCAAGACACGTAGTAATTTAAGCAGGTGATTTTATAGAACCTCATAACAGTGATTGCTTACCCTTCCAGTTCCAAAGAAATCCAACGCTGGAGAAGATCTAAACCTTCTCTCTGCAGGTCTCTACCCCAGGAGGTGCTGAACCACTGACAGCCTCCCTCTTCCCCTTTCTGCGTTCCTGTCACACTCACATCCATTTCTGGTCGGTCAAACTCTATTTTATGCCTAGAAAGAGCCACTCTTTGCTATGATCCCATGCTGGGACAGCACAACAATGGAAAAACATCGCTACCAGGAAAATATGTTTAACAGTTTTGAAAATGCTGGGGTGAGGCAACAGTCCATATCAAAGCCTTTGCAAAGGCACCAAGCCAGTTTCTCAGATTCCATTGTTTATAATCTCACTTGGGTTATTTCCCAACAACTCGGAAAATGTCTGACTGTTTTTGTATCTGAGACGAGTTTGTCCAGTGCCAAAGTAAGAATATGCATATTTACAAAACCAGGCTATCTAACATGACTGGCAGCCTTGAGGACTGATCAACTGAGTGGTTCTGTTACTGGAGAGATAGCAACTCTACCCTGAATTACATGGGGGCATTGATCTGGGTTGTGGTTTATCAGGTTTATTTTGTTCTTTTTCCTGGTAAAATAATTCTGAGCCAAGTGGTTGAGCCAGGCTTTGTTCCACATTACTGGTTCTGAATCTGTTAATGCAGCAGATGCAGGAATAGGGGTTCAGAGAATCATGAAGAGATAAGTGGGCAAATTTGCTCAATGTTGCTGATTGTAGAGCTCCTTGTGCTAAGCATTTATTATCTGGTAGGTAGACAGAAAAAGCCCAAATGTACAGCTGATTTGTTAAAAAGCCTTTCTTGTAACCTGCACTGAAAGTGGATATTTTATACTATTACTTAAAAGTCAGAATATCATAACATCCAAAGAAAGAAGGCACCCATTTCCAACAATGTTGAATACTGAAGCCTTGATTCCAGAGGATGGAAGGTCACTGGCTTCCAGTGTTCTTGGAAGCAGAAGAAAAGCAGTTTGGAAGGAAAAAAAGAAACCTTTAAGGAGATCCAGTGTTCGTTTTTAAACCAGTAGGTTGCATTTAAAATCCCGCCTTGGTATTTTTCTTTTGCCATCTGAAACAAGTATACATATAACAAGTTCATATCTTTCAATCTAAGAAAAATTGACAGCTCTCACATGTTGAAAAGCTGCTATGCCAACAGCTGAACTCTCCAGACTTCCAGGAGTAATTGCATTACAGGGGTTCTGCTGATACACCTTTTTCTTTTGAAATAATGATGGTTTCCATTTTGGTTTGGCATTTTTTTGTAACGTATAATAACATAACCACTGCCCTTGGGTGTGCTACCCACTTTTCATCATCACTGATTTTTTGGGGTAAAATATTTCGGTAAATACAGCGTGAGGGTGGTGGGTTTTTGTTTTGTTTTGTTTGTTTTTTTTTTTTTTTCAGGCTAAAAAATTACTTTAAAGGAGAGGGAAAAGATGAACTTCCTGCAGTGAGGCTGGCAAAAAATTGTTCTGCTATTTACAAAGTGCACCAATGCCTTTTGATTAAAACTGAAAGTGAAAAATCTGACTCCAGCTTGGGAGCCTTAGAGACATAATTCCTTCAGTGAGACAGAGAACGAAAAGAGAGTCAGATATCACCTGTGAACTTCTGCAGAGTCTCAAAAATGTGCTGCTCTGGAAGAGCTCTTTCCAGCAGTGTAAGGGCATTTATCTGCAAACATTCCTTCCACCCAGCAACTTAACTTCGCTGTTGTCTTTTGCTTCCACCTGGTCTGGAGGAAGGTGTCCCTGACCATGGCAGGGGGGTTGGAACTTTTGGAATGATTTTTAAGGTTCCTCCCAGCCCTAACCAGTCTATGACTTCCTTTGGGACCTTCAGTAACATTTATTCCTTCCATATCTACTTAGCTATGCAGCTGAGAACAAGACTGATCCTTACATTGCAGGATGGTAGATTTTTATGTTCTAAATCAAACAAGTCTATAGAGCCACTATGTCCTGAATATCTCCACACACAAGAGGAGTATGTGCAAGAACTTTTCGAGATAATATTCTAAAAAATGCAACATCAGAAAGAACTGCAAGGCATTTGCATAGAAATGATCACAGTATTTCATGGGGGCCTAATTGTTGTCTGTGTTTTAGGATCTTTATGAAAATTCCAGGGCTGATTACTATATTCGTTTCATGAAAATAGTAGAAATGTACTGAGTCAGTGTATTAATCTCTTCAACCAGTCACAAGAAAATATTTATCTCAGTTATCCAATGGTAAAAATTATATTGCTCAATTTCTTAACCTTTAGTACATGTAATAACACAGAAAAAATAATTTGCAAAATGCTTTCTGTCAAGGAAATTCCAGGTAAAGGAGTCCTCTTTGAAATAATGACAAACATCTTCTGGGGCTATTCACAAAATAAATACTTAGTGTGTTTATGAACGCTAAACTCTAAATCTGTTAGTTATGTGCTAGTAAATTATGCACATATGAAAAAGGGAGCTTGCTCAGCAACTGAGGAAGAAGTTCTTATGACACTTAGGACATGTTGTAACTAGAAGAGAATCTTTACTGTGGTTGCATTTACCAGTGAAGAAATTAAAAAAAAAAAAAGGAAAATAAAAAAGATAAAGGGAAAAGGAAAGTCAAATAATAAATTTAATCTTGCCTTAGAATCAATTATCTTTCAGAACAAAGGAATAACTGTCAAAATGGGTTTTGGAACAGAGTTGTGAGAGATGTTAGAGACCAGTCAGAGGTCTAGAAAATATGATTTCTGAAGAAAGACTGTGAACTGGGACTCTTTTAGATTAAAAAAGAGAAAGCCAGGGCTAGGTGACCTCCCTTCATGCTTTATATTTCTATGGAAATAAAAGGATCTGAAGGAGGGTCACTGCATCCAAAGACATAATCCTATCTTTCAGGAAATAAAAATTGCTTCTGTATAAAAGTTGAACTCTCACCTAACCTACAGACTTACATGAAAAAATAAGGGGAAATTAGTGTCCTTTTACTTCCAGAATAAGCAGGAAAGCAACATGCATAGGATGGCAAGATTTTGTTTGTATGCAGGAGAGTGAGGTTTTGATTAAATGCCGGCTAGAGTGATCTTTGTCTGTTGTTTTGGTTTTTTTGTTAATATTTATAATAGAAAAATTTAGCTATTAGATCAGAAGATATTTGGAACTTTGTGGTATTAAAACAACAAACAAATAACTGTTTTTTAACTGTTGGTGGTAGAAGTGTTTACAAATATGATCACAAAGAGCACCTGGCCACCTCAGCAGGTCCTGACAATCCAACTTTCTAACAAGATTGCTCATTAATTATTCTCATGAAGTATATTCCATCTGGCCATATACGTTTCACTGGGATAATGTATGGTGTTTTAATTTATGAAAATCATCTTTATAACAGGGAGAGGACTCTTACAAGCCATCAGATAAAAGTCAGAGGAAAGTGAGCTCATTCAAACCTGGGATAAACTCATTGGGAAGCTCTCTGTTCACTGTTCTCCAAGCAGTCTGTGATAACATTCAGGGCTCCTTTTCATTTGCTTTGCTTACAGGAATGCACAGAGGTGCTTTTACCTTATTCTTTTGAATCCAGCAGGAACAGTGAACATGTGAAATTGTTACTATTTTCAGTTTTTTCGATGAAGAAACATTTGAAATCTTACTGGTTCTCTTTCTGAAGAATTCTAGCAATGTTCTTCATCCTCTGGACAGTTGCTGCAAAGAATTGTATAAATCTGACACATTTGTTCTTGTAATTTTTTTCCATTTTATTCTTGAGATTCTGCCTGGGAAGGAGTTGTTTTAAAAATTCATTATTGTTTGATTGCAAGCTGGATGCCAGCCAGCTAAATTTTTGAATTTGAAAGAAAATGCAGCATCAGCTTCCTTGGAACTATAATGGAATGAAACCCTCCAAGCACTCATTAAAAGGCCTTCTGACATCTAGCAAAATTAGATGAGGTGTAAATCACTGAACTACCATATGTGGTTTGAGATGGAATATTTAATTCTGTAGAATCCAAACCCAAGGCTAAAGGGAAATTTAACTACACCAGCATAATATTTTGATGATGGTACAAGTAATACCATTTTAGATGTTTTATTTAAAGTTTAATTTAAAGAAATGTTTATTAAGGGAATCTCCATTGATATCCACATTGGTATCTGGTATATAGGCAAATGCTTCAGGAATAATAGTAAAGTACAGTAATGACTTTTCTGCATTGAAGAGTTTCTAAGGGCTGTAAAATTATTACTGGAAAATTCTGATTGTAGAAGCATGATCATAGTAATTATTTCTTCCTTTAGCTTCCTCCTGGTAATTTTGTGCCCTTTGATGTAGCTCATATCAGGGTAAGTTTGCTATTGCTCCTCAGACACTGAAGAATGGAGCTGGTTCCACTGTGGAGGTAGAAGGGATCAGGAGCTATGAAAGAGTTTTGCCTTCAATTCTCCTTGTATTCAAAATGCAGCTGAAAAGTGATAGCTTTTTTCAAATAACTATAACAGTAGTATTATAAGTAAATATTTCTATTAATGTTCTATCCATTGACCCTTGTTGGGATTGGGGCTCCATTATGTTAATGCCATGCAAGTTTCAAAGAAAAACTGCCTGGCCTAAAGTCTTTGTAAACAGACTGAAAGAAGGAAAGGGATGTGGGTGCATCACCTGGATAAATAAATAAATACACAGAAGAATGGGTCTCACTTTGTTACACATGAAGTAAGTTTGATTTTGAACCCTCGTGACTCTATTTGAACTATGGTTTTGTGAGATTATATAGGGGTTTTATAAATTTTTGCATTAATTTAAGTTGTCAGGCTGTGACTCAGCCTTTCACTGCACTTTTGAGAATAAAGGTTAAATGGTGTTGTTTTATCATTATTAATCTCTAAATGCCTTTCTGAAAGCAGACAAGAATTTATTTCACATGCTACAAAAGTGTAACTGCGCCAAAATTAAAATGAGTTTAAACAGAAAAACACATTTGTTTTGTTGTTTATACTGCACATAAGAATGGTATACTTCTGTACAGAAATGTACTTCCTTTTGATGGAATGGATGAGCAGACTTTGATTCCTCAAAGAGAACTATTTGTTTGTCTCTTCAAGCCAGACAAGGTGAGACTTACGAATTATATTTTAAGAAGAATCACTTTGAAGGCAAGAGAGAAATCATGTGAGAAAACTGTCATTTGAGGAAATCTTGTGCATAGTTTCAATTTATTAAGGATACAGGCATTCATCAGAGAAGGAATGAGCTTTGAAAGATTCAACTGCAAAGATGTAGTTCTGTGCTGAGAATAAGGAAGAGATTTGGTTCCTTCACATTGTTCTCTGGAGTGGTGAAGTGGAGCAGTGGGAGTGTGTTGGGATCAAAGGATGGTTGGTAATTTATTTTGTGTCCTTTTTTACAACTACTTTGATATTCAGTATAAGCTGAAATGAATAATGTTCATTTCTTGAGGAAAATATGGTGCATTTGAGAACCAATGTTCAAATGAGCAATAATCCAGTCTGGCTTCCTTTGTGTTATCCAAAGCAGCAGCATCTTCAGCTTCAGAGATAAGGGTAGGAAGACTGCTTAATTTCAAAGGTTTTCACTTTTATCTTAGTCCAGGAAATCTGAATACTTTAATGGGTTTAGGTTTTTAATTTAATTCCAGGTTGCTCATCATTTCACCTTTCAGCTGGGCTATAGAGATAATTCAATCATATTTCCCTTGACAAGCCCTCTGAATTACACTTATATTTCTCTGCAGATGTGAAAAACAGCTGCCATAATAAAGAGTGTGACAGACTTTTGCCTTCCCTCTCTCCTTCTTCTTAATTTAGGGACTGTTCTGGCCTTGCTTCATAATGTAGATGTCCTCTGACACAGGCATGTGAGAGACAGCCCTCGTATAAAATGCAATGTGGTTTTTTTTTGCACAGACACAATGTCAAAAGTTTTGTAAGTAAGGTCAGAGAACAGTCATTAGGCAAAGAAAAGCATCAGATTTGCAAAACAAGTACGTTCTTGAGGTTTGGAGAGTGTAGGCTTTAGTTTTGCCCAGAGTTCAAGTAATGTACTCATCTGTTTACATACTTTTTCCCTTCCATAATTCTTCAAAAAGTCTCCTAACTTCTTTCCAGAGCTACCCCCTTTCTCTCCACCACATAATCAGATCTTAACTTCTGATGAACATACATAGACATGGAAGAGGGTTATCTGCTCTGATTCTTAATGGGTGATCAAGAAACAAAACTAATTTGTAAACTCTAACTGTAAAAATGTTCATTTAAGAAATTACTACTTCACCTTTTTTCCTATGTGAAATGTCTTCTCTTGGAGGTACCCCAAACAAGCTCAAGCTTTTCACAGGTTTGGCTGAATGCTTGCTAAAGACAATGTCACGTTTCCATGCTCAGATAAGATCTGTCTTTTCAATGTTCTTCTTCTTTTTGAGGTCACTAAACATGAAGAAGTTTTTTATCTCCCACATGGATTTCATCACCTCTGTTTTAATGCTGCCTCTGGAGGTGGAGACAGCACCAGCTGCTTAGCAGCTACACAGAGCTTTGCTGGATTTGGAATTGCTCAGGTGTGAATTACTACCACCATTCCACAGAGATGATTCTGCATTCTTTCCTTTAGGAAGCTGACTGTACTGACAGCGCTTTCTTCTAGTTAAGAGGCAAGGAGCCATCGAAGGCTCATAAAATAGTTTTCCCTCGAGGGCCTGGCTGAAATTCCTGAGTTTATTCTCGTTAATTCTAGACCATACAAGCTTGTGAAAGCTCAGGATCTAAACTTGCCCTTTACACGATGCGCGGTTGTTCTGCAGGTATAATTTTCTGACATTCTTCAGAGAGATATGAGCATTAATTTTTGCCCAAAATACTCACAGGAATACTATCTGTTATTTATAAAATTGGAGTTCATTTTTATTTGGCAGGTGTTCATACCCAACCTTGGACATCAAAACAGCCTTTTTATTTGAAGTATTATTGGTGCCTTGCTGAAGACAGTCCTTTTCAGCAGGGGAAGTAACACCTGGATATTTCTACTTAGTAAAGGCAGAGTCTAGAATAATAAGGTGTGTATGTAGGTGAGGGTATGTGAACTGGAAAAAAAAACCTAAACCAAGCCCTAGAACAATTACAAAATTTTAAATTTTGTACCCTTATATGTATGCTGTGTGCACATTCATGTTCATGTACGTAAACATTTTAACATGAGGGTAAAACTTGATAATATGCCTGAAATTATAGTGGCTTTTCAGCCAGTAAATTATATAGACAATGTTTATTACAAAATATATCTGTCAGTGTAATTAGACATCTGAATTCATTAAATGGATGGAAAGCAACTCAGACCAAATTAGGATTTTTCTCACTTTATTTTTTGGTAAATGACAAAGCAATCTTCACCTAGGCTAGAAAACTGAGGGAAAGGAGGAAAATACAGAAGTACAAAATACAGTTATTTATATTGCAGTTTCAAACAGTGCTATGAAGTAAGAATATTTTGCATCAAATTTTTTTTCCACGAGATTTTATTAAACCTTCCTTTTCTCAGGCTTTTTTATAGCCTGAAGCTATTTGTCTTCATGGCATAACAACACTATTTGTAGTTAGAGGTATAACCCCTCCAGAGTGTTACTTTTCAGTGTGTGGCTCTCTTGATACTGATGCACAGGTAATAACATTTTTTAAGCAGTGATGAAGCCACAGATATTCTCTGTGAGACGCAGTCGAAAATCGTATTTCACAATCTTGTTTTGAACATCATTTTAATATTTAATATGACCACATGTGACTCTGACAGATGTAAACTGTGATACATGGGATTAATTTCAGTGGGCCAGATTAATGTCTCATCCTGTAATGGCAGTGGACAGTTAAAGTCAACGTGACTGGGAAAGGCACCTGAGAAAATGAAACTCCACCATCTGTCTTTGCTTCAAGTTGTGAAATTGCTTTTAGAGGAATTCAAGAGCTACAGATCAGTGTGAGATGGAGAATTTGGGGAGGAAAATGGGTCAAAAACGATTGACAAGGCACTGTAAAGTGGTATAATCCTTGTGGAAAACAGCAGTCTTCTGATACAAAGCAACGTAAAAGTTACCATTATTTCCAGCACAGATCTGTCCCATTTGAACAGAATATGAATATCATCTTGTCACTTGTGACTTATTCTGTGCTTCAGCATTTTTTCATTTTATTCTGGCTTGCTTGTGCTATTTCTTTATACTTGGCATTATATATGTGTATTTTCTTCTATATTTTATGGTTTTCTTTTAGATTTTCAGATTGTTAAAGAATTCTTGATGCAATCATCTTAATTTCTTATGTGCTTCTAATCTTTCCTCCATGTAAGGATAATTTGCTGTCCTGTCTTTATCTCTTACATTCCTTTTTTCCTTATCACTGCTAGATACTTGCATTTCCCTGAGCTATTTGAAGTCCATTACCCTTATTTTGTTAGTCTCAATTTAAAGGAAGAATGGAAGACTTATCATTTTTATCATCTTTTTCTCTTGAATTAACTTCCACTTTAAGATTCTCAACTACTTCCTCCTAAAGAATTAGAATTAAATCTAAAATGGCTACTTTCTGTGTAATTTCCTTCACTTCATGACACAAAAAGCAGTCCCTAGCACGTCTGAAGGATTGAAGAGACAACTATGTCCTGCCTTAATGCTTTTTCAAAGAGTTCCTCAGATAGTTGTATTCTCATCCTACTAGGGGATGTATTCCCATTCCCATGAGGTCCTGACCTTTAGGTCTTTCCAGTTTCTGCCCCTTGGATACCTCCAGTAGCTGCTATATTGAAAGAGCCTTCTGATCAGAAAAATCTTTGGTTTAAACCTGTCATTATGTGCACTTTGTCTCATTTTTCAACTGGCGTTCAACAGATATTTCTGTCAGGGTCTGGAGCGCATGTTCTTTAAGGAGCACTGAGAGAGCTGGGGCTGTTTAGCCTGGAGAAAAGGAGGCTCAGGGATGACCTTGTCCCTCTCTACAGCTCTGGCAGGAGGTGGTAGCCAGGTGGGGGTTCAGCCTCTTCTCCCAGGCAAGCAGTGACAGGACAAGAGGACAAAGTCTTCAGCTGCACCAGGGGAGGTTAAGTTAGACATCAGGAAGAATTTCATTACATCAAAGGTGATTAGACTTTGCAATGGGCTGCCCAGAATGGTGGAGTCACCATCCCTGGAGGTGTTTTAGGAAAGACTGGACACGGCCATGGTCTGGTTGCCACGGTGGTGTTGGGGCATAGGTTGGACTCGATGATCTCAGAGGTTTTTCCACCCAAATTGATTCGGTGTTTCTGCTTGTGGATCTGTCCTGCAGGTTTTTGATGGCTCACTTTGCATTCTGCCTTTCTTAAAACCTTTTCAGTTCTCTCCTCTCTCTCCTGGCCTCCTTGGCTTTGACCATACAGATTCTAAATCTGTAACCTGACAAGAGCAGGGAGAAATGTCTGCAGACTTTTTTCTCTGGCAAGTTTTAAAACTGGTTTAAAGCCTTGCTCCTGAGGAGCAACTTGCCAGGCTCGTGAAAAGGTTCCCCTCAGCAGCTAGGCCCAGAGATAACTATCCTGCATGTCCACCTGTGCAGCCAGACCTGCCCACGGCACATCCTGAGCCTTTATCCCTGGCCAAGGGCATGGATAAGGTCAGCATCTCAACTCACAGCTTCTTCAGCCTTCCCCTGCAGCACCACCAGTGCCCAGGTACACAAACAGGAGATGCCACACACATCTTTGTGCTCATCTGGGGCAATAAACATTGTTAGTCCAGGGAAATAATGTAATTCTTAATAATTATTATTTCTACCATTATCTGAAGCTATGGAAATTAATGTCTTCAGCTAATTAAGTAACTGCTTGTGTGCTTGACAAAGTGTTATATTTATGCAAGACAGTTATTTCTTCAAATTACTGAAAATAGTTGCATTGAATGAATACAATATGCCAGTTAGATTCTTGGCATATAATGTCTGTTTCAAAATTAATACTGAGGGAAAATTTCATCTACTCAATTCTTTTATGACATCTAGAAGACAAGACAGGGATCAATGCATGCATAGCCTCTCATTTTTGCCAATTTTATGCAAATCAAATGGCAAAAAAGGAGCATAATTTTGTTCCATTATTCCATTATGCCTAGTACAATTATTGTTTCACTATCCTTGTTGCAGATTATTTGATGTACTTGTTTTTCCATTTTTTGCAAGTATCACTTTCCAAAGTCTAATAGTACAACTACTCCAGTATTAACTGAAAAAAAAAAGAAGTAATTTTTTAAAAAATACACAAAAGGAAAAAACCAGGAAAATTAAGTAGTCTCTGAAAGTAGCAATTGGAAAGGAAAATGTAATTTTAGGAAAAGCAAATAATTTCATTGCAATATTAAAAAATGTATTGCAAAATAAAGTATTAAAGTATTAAGGAGGTTAACAATGTAGCCATTATTAAAAGGTTGGAGGTTTTTTAAAAGAAGAGTAAGAAATCTACATGAGATTATTTTGAAGCAGAATCACTAAGACTAGGCAGTGTCACTCTAAAGGAGATGAACTGTGATATTAAGATGAAAACTGTATTAATGAAAATACTGATTACACTGATTTAACAGTTACCCAACATTTTACTTAGGTTTGTTTTCGTTTTTTTTTCTTTTTCAAAAGACAAGAAATCTGTCAGCCTGACAACATGGACGGAGAAGTCACACTTAAATAGCTTTGGAAGAAATTGATGTAGGACTTACAAAGCTCCTGGGTAAAGTATAATGTGATGAGTAAGAACCAGTAAGCCACCAATAATAAATGAATTCTTCCTAAGCCTTGTAAAGAAAAAATAATGGATAGGAGAAAATTGGAGCAGAGGGTTTTATTTTCAAACTCTATTAATAAAGGCTTTTTAAAAATATATAATTCAGCAAACTAGCCAGAAAAATACGGAAACCTCTGAAGAAAGGGTGTAAATCCCAGTAAGGTCAATGGAATTTCATTATCTTCTAATAATTTTTTCAGTATTTTGTTGAATCTATGTATAAAAAGAACAAATACAGGAATAAAGGCAACAGTGGTATGAATCGCAAAGATCATGTCCTAATTTAGAAAAGAATGAGAGAAAATAACTCAAAGTAAATGCTTTCTCAGCTGGAAAAAGTCTAATAGTGGTGTCCCTTTGGGATCATTAAAGGGTATTGGATAAATTCAGTACACCTACTAATGATGTGTAAGAAAGGTTGAATCGTGAGATGGAGCTTTGCTGACAAGGAAAAAATGCCCTAGCTTAGTCAAGATTAACCAAGATTGTGAAAAGCTCCAGAAGGAATAGCAGGGAAAATAAAAGGCAGTAGAATGAATGAAGAAAAATACTCAGCAGAAGTGGCATTTGCAATGGGAAATGTCAGTGCAGGATGCAGCAAGGTTTCAGCATGGCATCCAGTTACACATCTAATCAGTAGGAAGATTTCTAAAAGTTTTGTAATTTAAAAAATAAAAGGTTCATACTAAGAATCAAGATTGACTGCAGCAGATTCATTCTGTCATAGATGGAAATGACCTTAGATTGTCTATTTAATTTTTAGCTTGTGTACAGAAAGGATAAAGAAAACTGTAACATGGTTTTATTCCCTGGCTTGGTAGATTTTTATTTGAAAGCAGAGAGGTGTTTCAAATAGCAATGATGTCATTATCAGTGCTGATAGAACTTGGTGTTGTCTAGTCTCTGTTTTTCTGAAGCATTTTTCACCTTTAAATGGACCTGAAGCCAACTTGTAATTTACCTTGTTACTCTTCACCTACGGTCTACAATTTAAAAATAAGAGTGCAAAAATATCATTGCTTTTTTTTTCTTCATGAAAAAATTCTGCAAAGGAACAAACATTCCAATAGAATTCTAGCTCTTTCTTTGTAGGATAGGTTTTACACATCAGCTCATGCATATGCATAAAAAATACAGAACTGACTCTAAAGATGTTTTTCTCCACATAAAAAAATGGAAAAAAATGGAAAAAATAACATAAGCATTGGTTTCCCCCTCTGTTGTTTTGTAGATTTTTCTGAGTTTGGTAAACTTCCTACAACATTTACAGTCTTTATTGTATGGCAGTTTACTTCTTGGAGATGATGGTAACAAATGCGACTACTGTAACAAAATACACACATGGGTGTTAAGAAAGGTAAGACTTTTCTATCAAGCTTTCACTTTAGAAGTGTGCCAGTGAATTTTCTGTGAATTTTATTTCTTTCTAAGTTTAGAAAAAATGAGTAGGCAAAGGAAGGCTTATACTTTTAATCTTATAAAATTGATACCTCCCAAGAACTGACTTACCAGATAAAACAATATGAACAGAAACTTGTAACATGCATTATTCTGTTAGCACTAGAATCCGATAAGTAGGGACAAGCTCGTTTTACCTCAGGAAAGAGACTGATGGTTTCCAAATTAGTGTGGGATTTATGGAGAAAAAAAAAAAAAAAAAGAAAAGCCTTTTGCTGTCCTCCATACCAAGTGTTGGGTGTGCATTTGGAAAGCAAAGGGGAAGCCTGCACTCAGGTTCCCTGTCAGGCTCAGCAGGAATCCTGTCCACGGTACAGCCTGTGACTGCTCTGATGTGTTAAAGCCAGAGCAGCTCTTGAAGCTATCAAATCACTCTGCAGCCATTACCTCCTCTCCAGCTGTCTACACACCAGCTTCAGCAATATGTCATAAGGCCAAGGCAGGTCCATATATCCCTGTCCAGAAGCAGTGCAGAGCTTGGCCCTTCTACTTAATGAGCCCAATAATATCTGTCCCAAGGAGAAAGGAAAGGGCATAGGAAGCATTTGTTTCTCTTAATATCCTTGCAAAGAGGTCAAGCCCAAAGGTATTCTTTTTTCTCCCTCTGCTCTTCGGCCACTTACATTGTTCTCAACGGACCTGCAAAACCACTGCACTGGATGCTGTAAATAGTACTGAGCATCCTTAAGTGAGGGGGATTTGTGCCGCAAGGCTTCAATTGATCTCAGCCTGTAGGAGAGGCCCAGCAGGGCAGGGAGGGTGCCTGCTTGTGCATGGGGGGTAGGGAGGAGAGGATGGTTTCTGCTTTGCTCTTGTCCTCAGAGTTTTGCAGAGACTGTGAGCAGCTGGAAAAGTCTATGTTTGGGGCTGTTTTGCTTTATTTATGCCAGAGAACTTTAAATATACTGTTTTACTGAATGAATGGAAATATATTGGCATTTTTCTCCTTGTATACAGGGGCTTAAGTTTTGATAGCAATAGCCTAGAAGCATTTATTCTTTATGCTTATTCTATTTATTTTGATTTCGTACTACAATGGATGTATTCTTGGAAGGCTTTGTTCACATAACCTTCTACATCACTACTCTAGTTTGTAATCTCATTAAGTTTTATTCAGTAACTTAAAACTTTTGATAAGTTATTCAAATGCTTTTAAATTCTAAATCTACCCAGGATGGTTCAGTACATTAGCTCTTTAAAAGTGTAAATGATTTCTGTGTCAAGAACTGAAAGGATGAAAGGTGTAAAATGTTACACTTGCAAGAAAAGTGGAACTTACAGATATGCATGTAAAGATGAAAGGATTGACAGGTCTGACTTCTCTCAGCCAGATTTGTTAACTTTCAAAAAAATCTCATCAAATCAGCACAGAAGAGAACCAATATTGGCATTTGTACATCATTCCTTTCCTAGAGTTATGAAATTTCTGCTGCATTTCTGTGGCATACAGCAGCCAAAAAGTTTGCTTTCCTTCATTTTGATAGTGTGTTAGTCCCTAGCCAGGAGAGAGTGGTGCAATGTTTCTTCCTTGATGTTCTAAATCTAGAAAGCTTTCTAGTTGTGTTTAGATTTTTATTTATGATTGTTTATGCAGTAAAAGTACTATCATGCTATTCTCTGCACCTCTTATAACCACCCTAGTCCTTTTTTGTTGGGCTGTTTGAGTTGTTTTATTTTGGTTTTGTGCTTTTGAATAGACCTCTTGCCTGGTAAAGGATCGTTGAGATCTTTGCTGTGAATGGTAATTCCAAAAGTTTTGTACATTAATTTCACACATTTTCAAAAACTTCGCTGATTTCTGTCAATCTGAAACAAAGTCTTCCTTCAGTCTGAGAAAAAGATGATTCAGATGGCTTGAGAACATTTTTTGTTGGTTTAAAGGGGTTGAGAAATTGGAGAAGGAATGTATCTCCCTGTCATGGTAAGCAAAACTATTTCTTTATGTGATTCTGTATTAAAGAGTATTCTTAAACTGACTTTGTGTCTCAGACTGTGATCTCCTTTTAACTGCATTTCCGGTCCCATAATAGTATTCAACAGAGGACATTTGTCCAGCAGCCTTAATCACATGTGATATTGTACAATTAGCAGACTGTTCAACAAAGGCTCCAGCCTCAGCTTTTTATCATAAAATAGAAAGCAGTAACACAATTTCCCTTTCCTCTCTTTGCACGAACTCACCAATTCATTACCAAACACATAAAAGGGATGTCTAATAGCTAAGAAAAGTGTCTGATGCAGGACAATGAAATTATCTATCTCAGATCAGTAGGAAGATAATATCCTCCTGGACTGAGAGCAACATGTGGACCTCCTTAAACCCTCTGGAATTAAACCAGGAAAAGAATTTTTTATCTCTTGGTTTCCTCACATACTTTCAGGTACGAGATTGTAAGCTCCTTAAGGCACAGACTCTTTCTCTGTGGTGTTTGTGTTTGACTTTGACATCCTGGTCTTGGTTGGACTGTTTTTTCACACAAAACTCAGATGGGTGCTCCAGATGTTACTGTGTCCCTTACAGGAGTACTGATGGACTTTGGAAATTTAGGGGAAGGTTTGGTGTGCCTGAGAAAACAGGTTAAACCAAAACCCAAACAAATTCCTTTGGGCTTCAGGGGTAAAAATGTAAGAATCTGGGGAGGGTTTGATTTAAATCTGATGCCAGACTAATGGGGTCACTTTGGACCTATCTATTTAGAGAGTGTACCAGGAGATGAAATTAAATACCCTTTCTTCATCTGCTTGGGACAGAGACATCATGTCATAAATTCCCAGTTTCAGTGTTAGGAAAAAGTTTCTGAGGGTTTGTTTGACTGATGGTAAAATGAAAACAGGTTACATTAGAGTTGAAAAAGGCTGTGAAAGGAACACTTTTAAAAAAAAGGATATTTTAGGCAACTTTAATACAAGGATTACTTTTGTACTGCTCTGTTTACAAAGGCAGCAACCTTGTGACTGCTCATCATGCTGTAAGCAGGAAGGAACGTCTTAATTTGAACCTTTAATTCAGAGGATGGATTTGAGAGGGAAGATGCATCCTAACGTCTTTACAAGCAATTCGATGGATGAAGGTATGGGTGTTAACGTCTTTGAAATGGCTCTTAATGTCTCTACTAACTTTGGGCAGCAGGTTTGCTGCAGAGTCCAGACAGCTTAGCTCCTGAAACAGACAAGGGTCTGCACAAGCCTGAGTGTCTGAACTTTGGGGTAAAACAGTAGATTCAAGGGGGGATATGGTTAGGCGGTTCGGGAAGGCTGTACCTTCCCAGTACCTCATCCAAAGGGGAAAGAAAGAGGGCAACATGCGGCCGGGAGTTTGGGATAAAAGGAGGCTGCGCCCTCCGAAACCGAGAGAAAACGCCGCGGGCGTGTATTCCAGTGGCCTCTCTTCCTTTCTTCGAATAAAGTTGCAGGACTCCTCTGTCTCCTTGATGGACACTGGCTTTTCATAGCGTGGTTTTCCGGACACAGTAGACCTTAGGAAGGTGAGGTTCCCAAAACAAGCTGTAACATCTCTTCTGCTACCAGCCGGGAGGAGTTCAAGGCAAACCGCCTCGGAACTTTGCGGGACCTGAGGCAAACAGAGGAACCAAGGCAGCAGAGCGGGGAACATCCGAGCCTCGGCCGCTCTGCCGGGGGTGCGGGGCCGCTCCCCGCCAAGGAGCGCGGGACGGGGCGGGCTCGTCCGGGGCTCCGGGCGGCGGGGGCTGCATTCTCGGGGCCGCTCCATTCCCGGTGCCGCTCCGGCTCCCGCCGACTCCTGTTTTGGAAGCGTGGGCGGGAGAGGCGGCCGCGGGAGCCTCGGGGGGGCGGTCACCCCGCCGGACCCCCCTCCCAGCGAAGGACGGATCCACGCGGGCCGAGGGGCGGGAGGCGGCTCCGAGCGAGGATGACAATTAGCCTTTAAAAATGGCTGCTTGGAAGCTGTCAGCTGGGACGCGGAGGGGCTGCTAACCCTCCTCTCGCTGCCTCCCGCCTCCCTTCCCCGCAGGGCTAATAACGGAGCGGGGATAAGAGCTCTCCAGCCCTTTCCCCGCCCCGCCGGAGCGCGATGCCGTAGCGGCTCCGGGGCCCGGCCGCCCTCACTTCCCAGCTGGCTGCCTGGCGAGAGGACGGCGGCCCCCGCCTCCCGCGCTCCTCCTCGCCGCTGCTGCGTGTGTGCCGCGGGCACCGGGATACAAAGGAGAAGGGGGAGCCGCGGGATACATGGTCCAGGGTGGCGTGTGCGCGGCCGTGGGGGTATATCTGGCGAGGAGAAAACACAAGGTCAAGCGGCAGCTCTCCTGCTCCATGGAAGAAGACGGGAGCGATGAGCCCTGAGGACGACGACGAGGAGAAGGGGCGGATGGCTGAGGGCTGCCGCTGCCGGGCTTCCCCTCGGGAGTGACGGGGCGCGGAGGGCTGAAGGGGCCAGAGGAGGCAGCGCTGGGGTCGGGAGGGAGGAGAGGAAGGCGAGGAGGAAGCGGGGGGTTTGAATCTCCCTGGCTGGATTATCTCCCCTCAGGGGAAGCTGCCGTCGCCGGCCGCGCCTCGGCCCGCGGCCCCCGCGGCCAAGATGGACCTGGGCAGCGCCGGCCGGAGAGCGGGAGCTGCCCCCTCCGCCCCGGGCGCTTGGAGACCTTTCCCCTCCGCCTGCTGCTGCTGCTTCGCCTCGCTCCTGGATGTGAACAGCTGGCTGCTCTTCTACGGCTTCCTCTACCTGGCCCTCTATGCCCAGGTGTCCCAGTCCAAGTCCTGCGACAAAATCTCCTGCTTCTCGGGTCATTGTGTCAACTCCACCTGCGTCTGCGACCAGGGCTGGGTGGGAGACCAGTGCCAACACTGCCAGGGCAGGTTCAAGTAAGTCTCTGCTTATTGCGATTTTCTTCTTCTCATCCCTAAATCCTTTTCCTGTCACTTTCACTTGCCTTTTCTTTTTTTTAGTTTGGAGTGTTTTTTGGTTGTTGTTTTTTGTTTTGTTTTGTGTTGTGTCTGCTATGATTTTATTCATCTGTGGTAGAAGTGTGTGGCAGAAGTTAAGGATGAAATAGGCTCCTCCAGCTCTTAAGAGTACAGAACACAGCTCCGGCTTACTTATCGTTGAAAATAGGCTGCTCCACTTCATGGGAACTGAGAGACGGGGAGAAATCGGCCTAAAGCTGTGTCGCTGCTGTCCCTTCTGGAAGTGTCATGGAAATGACATGTGCACTTCACGGGGCTGCCCAGGAAACAAAAATTAGTAGTGGATTTTAATGACTTTTTCCTTCTGAAGAGTGAAGAGTTTAGCTCCTTCCAGTCTTCCTTTCTTTCAATTGTTTGGGCTAAGTGGGCATTAGTCAGTTTCATTCAGGACAACACAAGTGCAACTGAGTGAAATGTACATCCCTGGTGGTAAGGTTTGCAGGAGAGAGTGGGAAATATAAAACAATAACATATTTCTGCAAAGGAACGAGTACTCAGTCAAGCTTTAACTACCTTCTCATTCTTAAAAGTCAGTGTGATACCGAGTCATTGATCAGTGAGAAGGAAGCACACCCTGACACTTGCTTTTCTATATGGAGTGGGAAAGAAGACTTTATTTATAGGGCTGTCACTTTCCTTCCGCCCCCTTTGGTATCAGTCTAAAGACTGGCTGTGAAGAATACTGTTTGCTGTTATTTCGCTATATAATCTTGGACAGGACATCTCATTTCATTCCCTGTAAAACACCCCTTGTAAGAAGGAACTCCTTTTATTAAGTACGTTGACATATGTAGCTGGAAAATGTCCTAATACGTAGCTAATAGCAATATATTGGTGAGACTACCAGTAGTCTTAGAGGAGTCATTCTGTCTTTGGGAAACTACTTTTTATCAGTTAAATATCAATAACTGTCTGTTTTAAAGTTGTGTTTAAGTTCAGTTTTTGTCTCTGGAGTACTGGAAATTAAGCTGTTATGATTTACATCTCTTCTAAATGTTTAATACAAGGCCACTCATTCCCAAATAAACAAAAAGTAAATCCAGTAACTCGTTAGCCTGGGAACTTAAGGAGTAGCTGAAGTCAGACATGTTGGCTGAAGTGATGTACACAGTGCAGAGAAAGCCAATTCATTGATACTTGGTGGATATTGCAGCAGTAAGATTATAACTCAGCTATAAAGCTAATACAAGACAAATATAACACATCTTCTTTTGCCTGTGAACTTGATAATAAGGTTTTAAAGTTGGTAATTTGTTGCCTGTGTGTATTGGATGTTTGGGGTTTGTCCTGCTGTGGAACAATGGGCTAATTTCCGAGAGATTGAGAGTGATGAGAGGAGGCCCAGGTGAATCTTTGTGTATGTGGATCTGCAGAGCTATTATTTCCTGACTGTAAAGAGATTACTTGTATCCTTTGTCTTGGTGCCACTCATAACAGACCTTGATAGTGCCAGGACCACAGCAAGTGGCAATTTCTTCAATTTCAAAGCTTATTGTGAATGAGTATATTCTGAGTTGTTACTGGGCCGTTATCCCGTCCTTACAGATATTATCTTGCTTGTCTGTTAAACCATCTAGGTTTCTTTACCTTGGTTGTGTTTGTCAAGTGAGGAAGCACAGTGGTTACATTCTCCCTTCTGGTAGAAAGTTAATAATCCATCCCCACCTAGAGGAAGTTCTGTCGGAATGGAAGGGCTCTTCTGAGCTGAGCTAACACAGGGTTCGATTGAAATGCTGTTAGGGGTTTTGGTGAAATCGGAATAGATTTCTCATTAACTCCTCTACGTTTTTTCGTGCTTAGCTTTAGAAATGACAGTGACACTTGCATTATGATTTTTTTTCTCACGGGAGTAAGCTGCTGGAGACCTATTTTTTACTGAGGACACTTTCACAGCAGTATCTTTGACAGCTCATCTTTAATCTTTATTCTTGGAAGCAAAGTATACGCTGAACTGAAAATAAGCACTCTAAGATTTAAAGCTTTTCAAGCCCTATGAGGTGGGGATTGAGTGAAATATGTTAAACATGTCTTACGCTGCTGGAAGCAGCAGCTCGGAGCGGTTGTATTTTGAATCCTGAAAATTCAGATGTGTGTGGAATGGGTGATGAACTCCGAGTATTTCCACCTGAAGAGTTGGGAAAAGAATGTTACTCTGCCTGGTGGCTGGATGACTGAGGACCTTCCCGATCTCTGCGGCAACCGATGGTTTGCCTTATTGTCGCGGAACATTTGCATTTTGTTTTCATTTGACTGGCAAGTACCCTTTGTGCTTTACCCTTAAGTAGCCACGGCTGGATTTTGCAGCAGTGATACCTTGATTTGACAAGTTCTGTCTGTTGTACATCACTTCTGCAGCAGTTGCCTCTGTCATTAGGGATTCTCATGAAGATCGTTTCAGAATGGCAGGGATTGAAAAGTGTGTTTGGCTATTAGAGCTGCATTAACAGCCAGTTTGTGGGTTGTAGATACGATCTGTAGAATTGTTAATAGAACCTTGTGTATTACTCTAAACATTTACACGGTTTCCAAGTCGCCGCTGTTTGAAGTGCCTGCGTGTGTCCCTGTTACCCAAGGTTTAAATTGAACTTTTAATGACCTAAATTGGACACGTGTAAAACCTGTCACTACAGTATTTGAAAAAACCAGATTTTCAAGGGTAGGCTTAAAACACTTGAAAAGAAAAAGTTCTTTCTTTTTT
>WEKY01054540.1:110728-149184 GCA_013390045.1 Picathartes gymnocephalus | reverse complement strand
AAAAAAAAAAGAGTATATTTTGTCATCCCACTGTCTGGGAGTCTTCATTGCAGACCAGAATTCAGTTACTCAAGTGTAGCACAGATGCATAGCAGATGTTTCACTTTTAAAACAAAGCTGCTTCCTGGGTACAAACTGTCAGAGCTAGTGGTCAGCATGGGGGTCAATGTCTAGCACATCAGGGTGATGGTAAGCTAAGATTTTTACTTAACCAGTCAGGAGATATGAATAAGTTTATTTCATGTAAAGAGATTTGAATGAGAAATAAAGACTCAAGACTGAGCTCTGGGGGAAGAATGTAGTATTTCCCGATTAAGCTGGAGTAGAGGGTGAGGATTATAGTACAGTCACAATAGATACTGAGGGCTTGTAAGTCAGAAGCTACTCCTAGTCCTTGTACTAATATTAATAGATAAAGGGACTTGTTTTTTGTGAAACCACTGTCCTCTGAAGGTGCCAGCATGACCAAAACCTTTATGTTTTTGAAGGAATTTAATGTTGTTTCATTATTAGGGTTTGAAACTTAAAAACTCTTAACAGTTTCTTGCTTCAATTTCTTCTTTGTTTAAAGAAATATTGTAGCTATTCATTTGGAAGAGTTATCTCTTCAACTTCTTAGGACAGAATGATGAATACTCTGCTTATAGAATATCCTGTATAGGTTTTTCTGTTACATATCCACCCGGGTAAGATGATTTGAATGAAAGGCAGCAAACCAGGATCCTGCTGACTTCTGTTTCTGACTGCCCTTGAGCACACATCATCTTTCCTCTTACTTCTCTGACTGCATGACTACCTCAGGGATTCCAAGGATAAATGTTCAAGAAGCCTGGAAAGAAAAGGTTAATAGTGGTTAAAAAAAAATTAAGTATGCATCTTGAACTTTTTCCTGAATATGAGGAACCACTTTAAAAGACTGCTCCATATGGATGACAGCCTTGGTTTCCATCTCAGGAAAAATATTTGAAAAAAGCTTCCATTTTTTGTTTGATTTTTGTGAACTTGGTTGGGTTTGCAGTGCACAGAAGCAATGTCTGCAGCTGCCAGCTCTTGCAGAGTCGTAGCTCACAAGCTATTATAAACACCACTAGGAGTCTGTAACCACAGGAGAACACGGATGTCCAGCAAATCCAGGGGCATGAATGAATTGGAGCTGGACTCAGCTGCTCTTTAGGTCAGCCATATATTTCTCGGGTGGGACCTCAGGCTAGAAAAAGGGCTCCAGGCTCTAAGAATAAGGCTAGACTAAGAATCTCATTGTCATTCCTCACCTGTTCATGGAGGAGAGCATGTTGAGTAGATAGATGTGACGTAGCATGTTAGAGCATCTTGCAGCTCGCTCTAGTGCATACTTTTGCGTATTTGAATATTGGTTTTATGGGAATATATTGCAAGATAGATACAAAAATAGAGCATACTTTGTATGCGTTGCATCCAGGTCTGATAAGAGAAGACAAAACTACATCTTGGTGTGCCTTTTACTTTTTATTTATAATAAACACAGCAGCATTAGATGAATGCCACTTCTGGTAATGGCATTTAGATTTTCTGCTGTGGCTTCTCTCCTGTGCTCTGAACATTTAAAGTGACAATTTATTATCTGAAGCTTCCTGTTACACTTAAATAAGCAGTTCCTGTGTAAATACTCAGGCTACTGTCTGAGGTGGGAAACTCCTAGAACTGAAAATCAAGACTTGATGTCTTTGGGAACAAAAAACGCCATTGCCACCAAAAATCAGTTGGCTGTTGCTAGACAAATACCAAACTATGGTATTTATTGCCAGGGAAGTAGCAAGTGCATAATTACATTACAGAAGAAGCTTGCTCTTTCCACTTGGCATGCAGCTGGAGCAGGCGCTGGTTGCCACAGCAACAGGGAGATGGCTAAATATAGCTTCCCTGGTGCTGGACCACTTAAGGTAGAATGATGGGGAGGTGTGAGGGTGTGGGCCTGGCTGTCTTCATCTTAACCAACTTTTGTGTTGGTTTGTTTGGTTGTTGTTTTTCCGTTAACAGCACAGTCGAATTAGATGGAGCCAAAATTTCTTTTTACCACTCTGATGCTTGAGTAATTCTCCAGATCCCTCCCTAAAAACATTTATTCTGCAATTCCTCCAAGAAGGAAAATTGTAATTGGAGTAATTGAAAGTGTTCTCCCTACACACATGCTTCTCAATTTCATTTTATCTGGAGGTTTTAAGTTACGAGGTTTTAAGGCTAGGACTGTTCTCTTTAAAATGTAAAAATACAAACCACAAAACCCCCAGTGGCATTGACTGCTTCAAAGAGACTAATATACAGAGCTTCTGCAAGGGGCTGCAATTAATGTTTTGTGTTTCCAAGAGGGTTTTCTTCACTGGGTCAAATCATTAATTCACCCCATCTAGGTGGTGGTCACGACTCCTGCTAGAAAGTTGCAGTGTAGCCAGACACTGCGAGACCTGTGCTTGCAGCTGAATGTCAGCCTCTCTTCTAAAGCTTCAGTTTGTTTTAAAAGCGTGAGGCTCATGTTTATCCATATCAATGCTTATCCTTCTTTGAATCCTGTTAAGCTTTTGTCCTCAGTTACGTTTTGTGGCAAGTACTCCCTAGTCTGAATATGGGAAGAGCACTTTCTTTTATCAGATCTAGATTTCAGTCTTTCATTTAAATAAATGTCATCTTTCTTTTGTATTCTGAGAGGATAAATCAAGATCTTGATCTTTTTCATTGGTTAGTTTGTGCACTCTTATTGTGGCTGCTCTTAATAGTCTCTTAAATAACTAAATTGATGTATCAGGGTGGATTTTTTTTTCTCTTCCCATTTCTTAAATCATCCATTTCTTAATATTTCTGTTCTGTATTTGGAGGGATAAAGATGGTTTGTAGACTGTAATACAAGATTTTGGTGGTGGTGAAGGATCTGTTCCTGCCATTCCCAGCATCTTGTTGTTTGGCTGGTTTTAGTGACTGCTGCACAAAAGAGAAGTCCTTGCTCAGGTTTTTCATGGAGGAGACAGTTGATTTAGAGTCCTGCAAGGTTTGTGATTAATTCATTTTTTTCTTTAGTATGCATTGTTGGTTATTGATGCACTCTTAATATTGATTTTTTTATCTGCCATTCTGTAGTCTGTTCACATAGCAGCCTGAGCTTTTTAAAAAGTTCCTTATAGTATTCTCCAATCTGGTAATCTTTTAAAAAATGCATAAATACTGATTTCACTGCTAATTTCCATTTGAGCTCATGAATAAATATCACAGTCACGACCTGTTTTGATATGAAAAACTTCTGGCATCCACTTTTAACCTTTTGCTCACTTGAAAATTCATGATTAATTTCTGATCCTATGCTTTCCATGCTACGTATTTTGATCCATATTGCTACTTTATTTCACCAGCCAAGCCTTGCAGGGAAGTCCTGAAAAACACAATAAACTTTAGCAAAGGTGCTTGAAATCCTGAATGACTGAAATTATTCTTTTCAGTCACATTTGCCATCTCATTCCTTGTGACAAATCAGTCACAGATGTAATTCACACTTGTATCATGGCAAAAGCCATGCTGGTTTGAATCTATTGTCATGATTTCCAAAGCATTTATTGTTTCAATTTTTAACAGGGACTTAAATTACTCTTTGTTTTTAAGATAGTTACTTAAGTCCTTGTGGCAGCAGTGGTGTAGGGTATACCTGGGTGAACAAATATGATGGAAACTTGTGTGAATCTGCAAGGGTCGAGCTGTGTGATATCTACCTGCATGAATGTTCCCACTGCACTGAGCATGGTGTACTTATACTATATTCAGGTAGACTGGTTTGAATTTCCAACAGAGTAAGAAGAAGCAGAGATAGATCTTTCACTATGTTGGACTGTCTTGTAGCAGCAATTGCCCTAATTTGTATGAAGCTTTTAAAATGAATTCTTTCTTCTACCTAGCACTAAATATGTCTGGTTTTGTAGGTAAAACTAGTCTCAGAAATAGATATGGCCCAAATCAGTCTGTGTTGGGAGGTCAGGAGCCTTCCCATCCGACCTGCATGTTCTTAGAATGTCTTGACAGAGCAGCTGGTTGCTAATTTCTGGTATCTTTACGAAAATACTGTTGATGAATACCTTTAGTGTTACTGTAATACAGCTGTGAGACAACTTTCATTTCTGTGTTCATCCACTGAATATCTTCCATATTTATTGAAATACTTCTGTATTTGAGCAGTAGATTCAGATGCTTCCTGTCTTGAAGATCCATTATGAAGTAATACTTAGAAGATGAAAGGAATTATCAAGTTGTAAATCATATAACAAACCCATGTTGCCATTTCTACCATCATATCCTGAGATTTAGAAGCTCCTCTTGAACTTGTGCCAGCTTGACTCAATGGTTTTGGATAGTTTAGCTCCGTGTGTGTGTATGTATATGTGTATATAAATACAGCTTTGATTCTCTTGCTGTATTGACTTTGGAGTTGTTCCTCATTTATACCAGCTGCTTGGATAATGTGCATAAAGTGAATTCCAGTTCAGGATTTGGTTGGGGTTTTTAAACAGATCTTAATCTCGGTTGCATTTTTTAGGCTTGCTGTAATTTTTGGAAACATGAAAGATGTTTCCTTTATTTCATGATAATTTATCTTTGCTTCCTTTCAGATCAAAAGGGATAATCCTGAATATTGCATCAGCTTCAGGGATGTGTCCAACTCCACTGCTGACACTTTACTCTGCAACCAAGGTAAGTGTTCCTTTCCACACTGAAATAAAGTATCAAACATAAGGCGACACTTACAGGAATAAATGTTTTGGCGTCCATCTAGTGGTGCTTTCATGAACTAAAAGTACAGAGTTTCTGCCTTGAGTTTTTCCGATAGTGGAAGCTGGAAGGTTGAGAGAAAACTGAGTGCAAGAGTTGACTGGCATGGAAATGACTATTTTATGTATTTCCTCATGCATTCCATTTTTACCTGGAAAAGGATGGTAGTATACTAAGCAAGCTTAGTGTGAGCTTGAGAAAGGACATTGACTAAGTTTAACACACTTTCTGGTTTGGAAACTTCTTTCCCCTAAATTCTTTGATTCTATGATTTACATTTCATCTTAAGTTCATCTGCTCTGGTTTCGCACTGTGTCACTGGGACAGTTTCATCTTTTTGCAGCTGGTCTGATGTGGTTTTTTTCCCCAAACATACTTTCAGGGGATTCTAAAATGTCGCCCTAAAATGTCTACAGTGAATGCCATAAAGACAGAATATAGGTACACAGTATGGGACTGAAGCATCTGTGATAAAACAGAATGCAAGGGACATTTACACTGGTATTACAGCACCACAGCTTTTTCAGGCATACCTGGTAATTACCTTAAATATTTCAAGCATCTCAGAGTTGAAGCAGAACCTTGACAGGATGAAGAAACCTTTGGTACTGTCATTCATGTCAGAACAGACCCATGTTTCCTCTAAACTCAGAGTAACATCTTTATATTCCCAGAAGGGAGTTGATGCACACTATTTTATTCATACTAAAGGAGGGGATATTTAAGTTTAGAAGCCTGAAGTATCTTTAGCTGATAAAATTTCCTCTTGAAATAGCTGTTTCCTGAGAGGACAGTTCTTTAATACAAATGGTCACTTTTGTTGTGACAGTGCTTTCAGCTTTATGGAATCAATTGAGCTTCTGATTTTAGTGATAATACACCTTACACTGCTTTGATTAGTCTTTTTTTTATTGGGAATCTTTAGTATTTCTTCCCCTTCCCTTAAAAAACTAAATTACAGGTCGAGTAATCTGCCTATTCTCAGCACTACCCATCTTCTCCCACAGTAAGATCAGTAAGCATGAAAGTGACTCCCCTAATGTAGCTATAGAAAGACTGTATCTGCAGTTTCTAGGTGTGGGTTTTTTTTCCCCTCATCTATATAAAGGGGGTTTAAAGCATAATACCCTTCAGGTGTAAGTCAATGACTTTGACTAATTATCAGGAACAAATGCAGTCCAACTCTTTAACCTTCCTGTGGAGAATTGCACTGAAATGAGACTCTTTTAAAGGAATCATAGTGCTATATTTTGAGAGGTTTACCTATCTACCTGAGTTAATGCTAATGAGAAGTGAAATATGATATAATTTCCCACCTCACCCCCATGCCTTTACTGTTTGGGTTTGTTGTTAGATATTTGGATATCCAAGGAGAAGAAATTTTCTAACGTGCAATGCTTATCTGCTTATTCAGGGAATGTTTACTTAGAGAGCTTTCTTAAGACTCCAGGTTCAAGGTTGTTGGGGGACTTGAGCTTGTGGAGATAGAAAACCAAACTTGTCTTGAAATAAATTTTTCAAGAAGAAAAACTCCAAAGCTTATTTGTATACTGGTAGTTGCTTTCTCTTCTCATATAAAATGAACATTTTCTTTATAGCAAGCTCTTTGCAACCAGTAGAGAAGACAGTCTTTTATTTTTTGCCTCTATATCTGGAGCAGTAGCTAACATCAGGACTTTTATCATGGAGGAATAGTTAGAAATTTGAATGATTAAAGCACTTTTATTAACCTAATATAGTTGTTTTTAATAGATTATCAATATACTTTGTGCAGTTATTACACATGCACCTGCCCAGTGTGTTCAGAAGCTGCACCAAACTATTTGGCAGGTCCATGCAGGTACCTTATTGTTGCAAGAGGATGGTCAGCTCTCTTGAATAGTGGCTGCTACACCAGACTTTGTCTTGTCCATATTGAGTACAGAATTTTGTTAAAAACTTATACTCAGGGGAGAGGGAGAAGGAAAGAACAACTGAATAGCAGATAAGCTTTTTATGGTTTAAGAAGCCTCCTGCTAGCTTATACATGCAACTTGAAGAGTAAGAGGACCTACCTGCTACACATCAAAATCCAGTTTTATTTCAGATCTTCCACGTATGCTCAGAAGAGTGTCTATAGAAATAGTCCCATAGTGTGGGAGTGTTTCTGTTGCTTCTTGTATAGGATAGCCTTGATAGGAAAAACTGGCCACTGCCAACTTTAAGTACTGGTTTCAGTTAAGACTTGTGTTAAACCACTGGTGACATGGTGACCAAAGGAAGACCATAAAGGAGGTGCAGTACTAGAGCTTTGCTGCTTGTTTTGAAACTGGTCAGAAGCAACTGCTTCTTGAAAGCTTGAACTAATTTACTTAGTATGTATTTCAGCTTCAAGCATGGATAGGATAGTTTAGTTCATTCAGGTGCAGGTACTCCACTCATCCTACTTGGTTGTACCTCTTCACTAAACAAGAAACCATATCGGAACCTGATATTTTGTCTCACTGGACTGCAGAAGGGTAAGGTGGAAAGGTGGTTTAGAAGAATTTGGCAAGTGGGAATCTGTGCTGATTTGAACTGCTGAGTAGCCTTTGATTCTTAGGACAATATTTTCTGGCAGGGTTAAAGAAGTGGCTGTATCAACTTTGAGGATATCTTGAAGGCCGGTGCTAACATCCACCTTTTAAGCCCTTTAACTTCTTTCTTTGAACTTTCAGTCTTGCAATATCTAAAACTTCTAGAAGTTTGGAAGAGAATCTGTGGAGGTGGACTTGAGGATTAAGAAGTAGTGTCACCATAGGGGGTGGCATTTTTTAAAAGTGTAAAGGCAGAAGACTAAGTGTTTAAACACCATGTTCTAAAACCCATGCACAAGAGGAACCCAATCAAATCACTCTTAAAAATAATCCAAGGAGATGACATAAGTTGTGAACAATGTGAACACGAAGTCTTCTTTTTCTCTTTTAACTAGGCTTTATTTAACAAATCTAGTTCCTTTTTCTTCTAAATTAAAAAGGGGTTTATTTGTTTAGATTGAGCTTTGCTTCTGTAAAAATACTTCATAAGCATAGAGTTTCTGTTTGAATAGCATTGCTCTTGTATGCAAAGTTACATTGAAAACCTAGGGTTTTCACTTTGAAAACAGGAACTCCAAGTAGTGATTCAAATACTTTAACACAAAACTCTCAAACTAGAGTTTCCATTGTAACTGTGTAGCATGCTGCATGTTTTCCTTCTTCTCTCTTCAGGCTTTTGTGGATTACTTCTCCCGAGGCCTCCATGCAGAATACAACAGCAAGGGCATCATTGTGCAGGTGAGTAATTTGTTTCATGTAAGTGTGGTTACCACAGCAACATTGGTGTCTTGGCAACAGAAAGGAATCAGCATATTCTCTTATTCATGAGTGTGTGACACAGATTAAGGATAAGGATTTCCTTTGATCCCATTAGCAGCTTTCTTAAATTACTCTGAAATCATGGGTCTTGAAGCAACAAAAGACATAGTTTGTTTCTGTGTGGTTTTAGCTGATGGTCCTAATTGAACCTATATGGGTAAAGTATTCCATAAAACTGTGCACAGTGCTGTAGAATACATCTTCGTGAAGCTTCATCTACTGGAATACACTTGTGGAATGCATTTGTACAGGCATTCCATGAGTAACAGCTCAAACAACTGTGCTAGTAGAATCCCTGCAGCATCACTGAATCAACTGCTAATCTAAGCATAGTTGAAGAACGAACAAAAACCTCAAAGATCCTTCATGTGTATAATTTTCTGTATTGCTAATGAGTCTTGCTTCATAACCCTCTTTGCCCCCTCTCCATTTGTTTGCCTTCCTTGATTTTAATTATTTTTGGTGTGGCACAAAAGCAAACCAAGCCAGTTTTTCTGCTTTATAGGATTTTGCTTTAATGTCACTTCTCACATACTCTTAGTGTTTGCTTCCAAAGCTGGAATTTCTGGTCTTGGTCACAAACAGTGAACGTTCCATTGCTGATTAAACCTCTTCTATCCAGAGCAAGAGTCAGTTTAATAAAGGTGGTATGAGATCTTACTGGTACTGTGAAAACAATGGTATCTCTTTTTGAAGTTCATTTAGACATCTTACAAACAGGGTTAGCTATGTCCATGCCTCTCATTCCTCTGTTCTGTGTGGTGGTTCTCAAAGCCGTTTGAAATTTCAAAGGCTTTATGAAAGGTAAGGCACAAACTTGCCTGCCTTAAATGTGCAATCATCATACACAAGAGCACAACTCTTATTACTGGCTAATACTATAAAGAATTTGTTGCCAAATTAAGACTATGTTAGCTTTTTGATGTGCTAGATTATTTTTTCCTTTTAAATATATTTAGCAAAACAAGAACTTCTCACCAGAAAATGTCCTGTCACATTTCCTGAGAATGGATTGCATTAAGAAAAAAGACAGTTGTTGGGTGAGCTATTCCCATCCAGTCACCAACCCTTTAATGGGAACCTCCTGTAAATCTGGATTTAAACCTTATGCTAAATATCTGAAGGTGTGCTGTTTGTTTTGGGATCTGTCGGCAGTGGAGAGGAAGCTAGGGAAGGTGGATCCTGAAAGCATTCCAACTGCTTGATGTTAGTTTTGCACTGGTAACATTATAACTTGGAGTACTCTCCAAAAGCTTAATTTCTCCTCTGGGTGCTTGATTCTGTGCCCTAGCACTCTGGCATGTACCTTCAGCTAAAACAGTGTGCAGCAATGAATGATGCATAAAAAGGTAGCATTCTGAACAGGTATAGGTTCAGCATACAGGGTCATTTTGTGTGGTTTCAGTTCTTGGAGTGGATTTAGCTGTAGTAACTTCCAGTGTTTTGTGTCTCCTTGTTACTTTCTCTTCTCACAGGGCTTTAGCCCCAAACTATCTTGCAATGGGTCAATGTTTACCACGTGGCAAGTTCCTTACAGCTTTCTCTTCACTTCTACCCTTCTTCATTACTCCTGCCCTCCCCAGTGTATTTTAAATTGTATTACTTGCAGATTTAGCTTCACTATCAGACAGTTGTTCTTCGATCACTTTCATCTACATGCAATGTGGCCTTCTCTGTCTGTGATCACAGTCTCAAAATGAGACTCAAGGAACTGGTAGAGTGTTTGTTCTTCCTATATCAATAATATCAAATCTTCCAGGAGGACTTCTTTCCTGCTGAAGTCTCCCTACAGACTGAGGCACAGGCCCCTTCAACACACAGCTTCACTAACAATAAAGATGATGTGAATAGATTTTTTTGGGCCTGCATTGTGGTACCACATCTAACCTCTGTTTTCTGGTGTTTTTGTAGGCAAAGCTGCTCATAAGTTACATCAGTGTCAGGGTGCTTGGGGACATATGCTTGCAGGAGAAAGAAGTGTTACATCTTTGAGATGTCTTGTTTCTATGTGCAGTTGTCTCCTCCTCCCCAGATTTTGTCTAAATAGTACTCATAGCAGTTTGAGAGGAGAATGAAGGAGGAGCAAGAACTGTTTGTTATGACTGTGGAGTACCTATTGAGACTGAAAAGGTAAAACTCATGCTTGGCTAAAGGCATTAAGCAAACTATGAATGTACATGGCATAGGAAAGATTTTCTAGCTTTTGGGTATAGAGAAGCTGGGAAAAAGGTTTTTGATGTCTTACATTTTTAGCATTATAAACAAATGAAGAATTAAATCTAACTTTCTGTATCTGCAGTTACGTTTTCCTGTACAGAGCTTCACAGGTTGTGGTAAACTGTCCTTTTTTGATTCTGGTGTTGGCTTAGGATGCTGAATTCCTAACAGCACTGCTTTTTATCCCTTAAATGTAGATAGTGAATTGCCATTGAGTTATGTGGGTCCGATTATCAATAGCTGTCACAGCTTCAATTTGTTATGCTAATTTTATTGCCGTCCATGTCCTTGTCCTCTTGTTTCAGCCTAAGTCACTATAAGCCACTAATGAATATTACAAGTACCTTCCTGTGAAGTCTAGCTGACCTATTGCCTTCAATCCCTTAGGAAGATTGCATCCCTCTTAGATTTTTTGAAGCACATCTCTATGACCTTCAGAAGCATAACACTTTTAATTCCAGACTTGTCCTTCCAGCTAAATCATCATCACTGAAACCAGTTAACTTTTGCCTTGCAATACCTGCAGAAGTACCACTGTGTGAAAAGCAGAAATAAAATGCTGGTGGGATTTTACTAGTTTCTTCATATCAGCCTCAAATATGTGTCCTGTTCAAGTGGATTGCCTTCTGTGGAAGTTTAATTTTGATAGTGCTTTTGTTGCAGTGTAGCCATCTTTTGGATTAAAAATATACTTTTCTGACTGACAGGTCTGATTAATTTTTTAGAAGCAGCACAGTAATAGCATGGGTTAACACTGTGTGTGTTTACATGGGAAAAAGAAGCAAAAGTAAAGAAATGAGGAAGAAGATGACAATGACTTTTCTCAAGGCTTTCAGAAAGACTTCTTGAAAGGTTTCTGCAAACTCTTCTGAAATTTTTGCTCTTTTAATATGTGTAGAAAAATTGCTTGGTTCTTTGACCCTTTCTTTTACTCTCTTTTTAGACGTCAGTTAGTTACTGGCATTGTCCCTCTATACTTTGCTACAATGCATAGCAAAAGTATAGTGGTAGAAACTTGCACTATCTGTTTTCTTTTATTGTATTCACTACATAAAATATCAGACCACAAATTCATTAAAATGTTCACTTGAAAAGATTGCCACAGCTTTCTACCCTGACCTTCTGCTCTCCCAGCAGTTGGATTGCCTAGCAATTAGCAGTGGGATTGCTGCTGGCACTAGGTCATGGGCTAATTGTGACTTTATCCAGCCAAATCTTGGAAACCTTTAAGGGCAGGGGTGCTGTGAGCTCTCTGGACAGTCTGAATGCTGTATTGCTCTCCTAGTTAAAAGGCTTTCTCCCTTATCTCCAGTCTGACAGTCTACAGCCAAAATTGACAATTTTCCCTCTGGTTATTCAATCAGACATTACCAAGAAGAGTTTGGCTCTTCATAATTACCACTGAAATAATTTTAGGCAGGTAAGATGTCACTACCAGCTTCCTTTTCACAACACTGAACAGGCCCAGCTCGATCTCCAGGTATGCACAAAAGTGTCCTGTCACTGAACTGATGCCTAATGGCATTGCCTTCCTTCCTCCAAAGCTTTTTAGCTTTGCTGTTTAGCTTCCTATACAGGTCAGCTTTGGTTGATGTAACTCTTCCATTTCCGCTTTATGTTCCCCACTCTCCTTTTTCCCACGTTGGAAATGGAAGGAAACTTATTTGGCAACATCTGAGAGTTCAGGTCTTTTTATTTTTTTAAAAGTAAGGTAAAAAAGGTGATAAAATTGTGTAAGCAAGCTATTCTGAATTTGGAGGACTTACGACTATTCAGGACTTGAGCTCTGACTTCTTACATCAAAATAATATTCAAGAACCCAATTTTGAGTGTGAGCCAGTTTTAACAAGCATCAGAACTATAAGCAGTAGCAAATGCTTAAGTGAGCGAGACACATTGTACTGACATAAGCTACTTTTAAGGCATGTTCTAAAACCGTAGTGCAGGCTAAGCCTTCCCTGAATAAGGAGAGTTATTTGCCCAGGTAGTGTGAGTTATGTCTGTCTGCATGCTACATGCTGAAAGGCTTTAAGCGGTAACATTTTTTTTGATCTGTTAAGCCTGTTTTAGATATGGTTCATGAATGTCTGAGTTCCTTGTGGGAAGAAAGAAGGGCAAAAAACTAAATAGATTTAGCAGGTCTCTTGATATCTATTAAAATAAGGTCCAGTTAATACAAAGATTATAAATCTAATGTAGCTGAAATTAAGTACCTGTCTCTTTGTTTTCTGGAGTGCATCTGGGAGAAGAAAATGTTGGAGTGTAATCCCATGCTTCTATGTGCCTTGAAGTATGTGGATCAATCCAGTAGTGCTACTGTATGCTTGCTTTTTCAAGTATCCTCCTGCACAATTGTTTGCCCCTTCATGCTATCCAGTGGTATAACTGGGTAATGCAGTTCACTTTTGAAGCCTGTTTTGAGCAGAGAAAGAGAATCATATCTGTTGTGCCATTCTTGGTGGGGATGTTGCAGATATAGTTTGGTGGCGAATAAGAAGCTTAAAATTTTAATTTTCTTTAAAACATCAAACTAGAGAGTCAGCATAGAAACGTAATCTGAAAAATAGGTGATGTTCATGTTATTGAGCTGGATTGAGGTACCTGTGCTACTATGGTAGCAGGATGAGTAGTTTTCTTATCCAAGCATTTGTTGTCTTTAAAGGCAGTGGTAGCTGCTTTCACTTCTGAAGTTTAGGTCTCCATGTTTTTCTTTCCCATTTGAAAGTGGACTCATGCAGTATATTATTGAAAGTCCTATTTACAGACAGAAGGGCACAGTTTTGATACTCTCAGGTGAAGAAATGAGCAGACATACCAATGTTTCCTGTTTGTGGTGGTAAAATTTCTGTTGAAATGTGCACTGCTATGGCATGGGTACACATTCAATGAGAACTGAAGGGGTCTTTTCCCTGCTATGCTGCTGAGAGCGACAGCAAATGTTTGAGGTTAGGCATGTGTGGTCATTCTTTAAGAGACTAACATGGGGAAGCAGGTTTACAAACTGTAACTTGCCCAAATATACTGGATTTTGAGATGGTATTCTCATTTGGAGATGCATTAGTGTAGCAGAAGTGGACACACTTCTCAGGTACTTGCTGTAAAGGTACGGTACTGGGAGTACTCGCTAGATGGGCAGTAGTGGCTGGATGTATTGAATCACAGCTAGAGCCACTGACAGTGTCTTAGGAGGTCCTTGTCAAGGTGGTAATAAAGTTCCAACCTTTCCAGGCACGTTGAGATATGGTATGTTTAATATCTGTTTAAGGGCTGTAGAGCAGGGCTTTTTTGATTACTTTTTTAGAGGCATAAATTGAGGAGAAGTTTAAAGCATTGCCAAAACCATGACCATAAGGAAAGAGCATTGTTTCCTCCTGTACAAGTATGTGCTTTTCCCTTTCCTTCTCCAGCAGCATGAGTTGGGGATAGGTGGAATGCGGTTTTGGATCCTCCAGGTCTACCTTGCCCTACCATGGACATGCCTTAGTGCTATCAGCATCCCTCCATCAATATATACCCATTCTGCTTCCTCTTGCTTTTCCACTATGGACAGTTCTGAGACCCAGTGTCACTTTTCTGTTTTGCTTCCAAAAAATCCTATAAAAGCTCATTAACTGTGCTCTGTTTCTTGATCCTTCCTTCTGTCCTTCCATTTTGGTACTGATAATCTCCTCTGTCCTCTGAGCCCTGCTGTGGAGTTAAAAGCTCAGTGTTTCGAGTCTCTGGGCGTTCTTTTCTCCTTCCTCCTGCTGCCTTCATACAGGTGCCAAACTGAGAAGCTTTTACTGTAAAATCTCTGTCTTGGGTTCTGTGCCTCCTTCCCAAGCAAACATTGGGGGTTTACTACACAGAAGCAACAGTATAGCATTTTCTATGAAGTTTTGTACTTTCAAGGCAAATTGTAAGAATGGCTTTTCAACCCTACAGTTGCAAGAGTGATTTTTCTAGGGCTCCAGCTGGTGATGTTGACTGTCAGCAGACTACTGAACTATGTCCAAATATGACCCATGGGTTGTCTGATTAAAAAGTTTTTGATCTTATATTGGGATCCCATTGTGATCTTAGAACTGAAAATAAGGCTGTCTTAAGCTAGAATTCAGTGTTACCTGATTTCCAGTTACTTTAGATCCTTGATGGATGTGTAAGTTAATCTTGAAAGCATTCCCTGCTTAACATGAGTTTTTCCTGTGTGCAGAGTGTTTTACCATATTACGTGGCAACAAAAATGTCCAAAATCCGCAAGCCGACTCTCGATAAGCCCAGTCCTGAAACGTACGTCAGAGCTGCCTTGGGCACGGTGGGCCTGCAGTCCCAGACCAACGGGTACCTACCTCATGCTCTCATGGTAAGTCACCTTGGAAAATGTAAGGATCTGAAATGTCCTTTTATGGATGTATATGAACAGCAGTTCTCTATTACAGAGAAGTTCTGTCTGTGAGAAAGATTTTCAGTTATGCAGCAGCCTGCCTCTGTGTTAAGTGTAAACATTCTCACACACTGAACTGTTACAGCAGTAGTTCTTTCCATGAGAAACTTTAGTTATGAGAGAAGGAATTATAAACAATTAGATAAGCATGTGCACTTGCTACCTTGTATGTGCTTTGTTCATGATTGATGTAAAGAATTATTTACACTATTTAGCCTATAAGGTTATAGAGTTTGATTATTAGCCAATCATGTATTGCTTGTCACGATACGCACTATGAAAGATCTTACTTCTAATAAACTAGAGGGCTATAAGCCTGATAGACCAAAAAAAAAAAGCAGCCTCTTCGTGTGTTCTGTTCATAAGAACAGCTACATCCTTTGTGTTCATTATGGAAAAAGAGTAATTAGTACAGGTTATAAAATGATGAGACCTCACCCCTCCCCTTTTTTTAAATTTGGTTTGGTTTTTTTTGTCTTTTTTAGGGATGGGTCATCTCTCTTCTACCTACATCTACTGCCATTAACCTAATCATGAAAACAAACAAACAAACACGGGCTCGTTATTTTAAAAAAATGAAGGAGAAGTAAGTAGGAAGCAACTTGATCTTGGGAACCTGGGACTCCTGCAGGTTTCATACCATGGTGCAACATCAAGTAGACCTAATGTTTTAAACATCTCCAATCGTAGGTGTGCTTTCTAACAAGCAAAACAGTCTTGAGTGTACAGGTGAAACAAGACTGTTGACTTCTAATACTGATTGAAAAATAGGCTTTATTTGTTTATAGATATTATGAGGGGGGAAGCGCTTCGAACTGCAATTGCACTGTGCTTTATGAAATACTTTCATGGACTTGATCAGACATCACGCTGTTGAGGAACATCTTGGTTATATAGTGTCCATCATATCTATTATTGTGCTTATGGGTGAAGGGCAGAAAAAGAGTAGTTCTCATATATTCCCAGGCAGGTGGACAGGAGAAGAAATGGAGCATATTTATATAAAAAAGGTAACCTAGCACTGTTTCCAGAGTATTGACCTTTTGAAGCTCAGGTTTTGGATACTTGCAAGGATTCTGCACTATCAGCCAGCTCATGAGTGCTCCCCTGCTTACATGGTCCGGTGTGATTTTTTTGGTTAGGAACTTGAGGGAAATGGGCCAAAAACCAAAATAAGTATAATAGCTCATCTATAAATATATACATAAAGTAACATTGCAAAAAGCATTTAAAATCTTGGGTCTTGAATATGAATTCTAACTTTTCAGTAATATGTAATCTTCATTATTTGTAATAACATTTTTAAAAGTTCAATGCCTGCTCTTTGTAATAGGTGGTGATAACACAATGTAGATAAATGTCACAAGTTACATGTTACGTGCTGGTTGCTATGTGAAAGATTATGGGTACTTTAAATGTAGAGCTTGAAATGAGTTACTCTCCTTGTTATCAAAGGTGGTTAAATTCCTTTTTAAGTTATGTATCAGTCAGTCTCTTTGGTGAGGTCCTTTGAAATGTGAATCCTGAATATTCAGATGGCTTTAAAAAATGAGAACCAGTAAATGTCTTAAGAAGTAGAACAGTTTTAATTTAATTGCATTAAAATTAACTGATTTGTTTCATGGGTCTCTTCCAAAGTGGAATGCTCCAGTGAGGCTCAAGTTACCTAACTCCTGGACACAGGGATCAGAGTAGATGAGAAGTCTGCATTGCTGTTGTCTGTATCTACCTACTCTTTATTAAAAGATTTTGGTCTCTAACATTCCTTTTTATAAACATAAAATGTATAAAATTTGCAAGGCAAATGAAATTGCAAGCAGCTACCACTATCTTCTGTGGTGACTTCCTTTGGTTGATTTGGGGAGGTTTTTTTCTGTCCTTCAAAGAATAATTTCAAGCTCTGATTTTGAAGTAAGATGTGTTGCACTGAGACATGATTTGGGGCTAACATTTCTGTACATTGAAAAAACCTGAATACCGATGCAATGGTGCTGATCAAATCTGAGATGCAGATCCTATCCCATAGTTTTCTTAAATTTTGGAACAGGGATGGTGAAGTTGGTGGTATTAGTTCTCTAAGAGCACGTGATTTTGATTGCTGTGGATCTGATGTGAAAGCATTGGACTAAAAAATCTGTATGTTTTTGACTTTGTAAAACAAATAAAATGGAAGTTACTCGAGTCTGTAATGTGTTAGGTTTTTCTCATAAAAATGTTTGCATGTGCATTCAAGTGTCTGATTGTCCTTCATTGTGAGTAGTAACAGTGAAAATTACTGTACTTTTACATGCCAAACCCAATGCTTTTATTAATCTGTTTTCCTGGCTGTTATCTACGCCCTCTCTGAGATGCTTTAGGCACAGCATCTGTGGCCAGTTGAGGTAGGAGATTCTCCTGCTCTGCTCTGCTCTAGTGCAGCCTCACCTTGAGTATTTTGTGTGCAGTTTTGAGTGCCACAATATGAGAAAGATTTAAAGCTATTGAAGAGTATCCAAAGGATGACTGTGAAGATGGTGAAGGGCCTGGAGGAGAAGCCTTATGAAGAGCATTTGAGGTGACTTGGTTTGTACAGCCTGAAGAAGAGACTGATGGGAGACCTCTTCATGGTCTGTATCTTCCTCACAAGGGGAAGTGGAGTGGCAGACACTGATCTCTGTGGTGACCAGTGATGGGAACCAAGGGAACAGCATGAAGCGGAGTCAGGGGAGGTTTGGGTTGGAGATCAGGAAAAATTTCTTCACCCAGACGGTGTTTAGGCACTGGAACAAGCTCCCCAGGGAAGTAATCATGGCACCAAGCCTGACAGAGTTCAGGAATTGTTTGGCCAACACTCTCAAAAAGCACATGGTGTGATTTTTGGGGCTGTCCTATGCAAGGCCAGGAGTTGAACTTAAGATGATCCTTGTGGATCCCTTCCAACTCAGGATGTTCTATGTTTTTACAATGCTGATACATTAAAGTCAGCAGGATGCAAGTTTTATTAGAACTGTTAAGCTATTAATAAATAATTATTTCCAAATAACAATTTTCTAACTATTTGAAGGTGTTTGGAAAGGTATGGCAGAGGAGGAAATAGTGTGCACATCCAACTGGCACAGAGGGCGGGGTGCCCAGGTAAGGAGGTTCTCACAGCCCCTGGTCCCCCTTCATGTGGTGGCAGGCTGCAGGTTGGGTTCCCACTCTCATCCTTCCTCTGAGGTCTTCGGTTGTCCAAGCTGTGGCAGGGAATCACTAACCTAATTTTTTACCTAAATTTTACTTATACTTTAAATTACCTCGACTTTGATTTTGAATGTCTGACCACCTCGGTGAATGAGGTAATGTCTACTTAATAGCTGTCCACGTCCTTGGGACTGCCCTGGGACCCTGTCAGAAAATAGGAAGGGGTCTCTGGTGGTATCAGTTCCGTCCCCTGCTGCTTCCATGCAAGACCTGGAATGCATCTTGTTGGAATGGGACCAGCAGGGCGTGAGGGGAGTTGGGCGCTGCTGGTTTCCCAGGCACAGGGCCCCTTTAATTGAAGCTCAGCCGCCAGGGGCCGGCGGAGCCGCCGCCTCACGGCGGACGCAGGCGCAGGCCNCAGCGGGCCCGGGTGCAGGGCGGCTGGGCCGGCGCCCCGGCGGGGCGGCCCGCAGGTAAGGAGCGCCCGCAGCCGTCCTTCCCTTCCTTCCCGACGGCCGGGATTTCACTGCCGTCCCGGGCGCGTCGGGGCCGGCCTCCGGCTGCACTTTGCGACAGCGCTGCGCGGCCTCGAGGGCTGGCCCTGTTTCACCCGTTCCCGTCAGTAACTGAACTGTGGGTGATCGAAGCCAGTTTTTAAGTACAATCGGCCACAGGTGAGGCAATCTTGGGTGCAGAACGCAGGGTATGGATGTATTGCTAACGTGCACATTCGAGTGAGCGCGTCGTTTGCATCTCTGGGCAGCTTGAATGAGACGAATACTGTTTGGTGGAGCTGACCTCCGTCAGAGCAATCCGTCACTTTTTATTCAAAAAACGCATTGTGTGCCTTCGTTTAGCTTTTCATTGAAAGCACTGGTGAAAACACGGTAAAATAAAGAGAAGTAGTGGGAAGGGATGGAGTTAACATCACGGGGTTTTTAGCAAACATTGAAACCAAAGAGTGCAGAGGAGCACTTTAAAGGTTTCCAGTCTTTCACGAGGGACTGGTTTGGTTTTGTGAACATGGTCAAAACATGTCCCACTCACCTGATTGCGGTTTCCATAAAGCTCCCTTATCTCTGCAGACTGAGCATCCTAGGCAAGCTGATTTTTTTTAATAATGAAAAAAATAGACAACTATTTTGACTTGTGCATGTGGCCTCAGAATTTTCTGTTACAGGTGCATTTCATTGCTCCTGTTCGTAAAGGGATTAAAAAAATTATTTTGCCTGTCTTTTGAATTATGCAGAGTGAAGACTTTCTCAGGCCCATTTTAAAGCCTGTTTGCATGAGTAAATAAAAGACTATATTTTTTTGTATGGTAATATTCAATTCATGTGATCTTTTCTTCTTTCTCTCTTTGCTTTAGCACCTAAGGCACCTGTGGCCAGCAGCCTTGCCCCTGCAGGTACCAGACCAGCATGGAGGCAGAAAGATCAGTCTCACACTCAAAAGCAATTTGTCTTTGAAAAGCCGTCAGAGGTAAAAATTGCCTGGTAATTAACAGAATCTCGTCTGTTATTAAACTTCAAATGATAGAAAGGTAAAAAATTATTTGAGGATATAGTCCATTGTTTAAAATCTGAGCTGAACTTTGAGCTTTTACTAAGCAGAGCTGGTAATTGTTTTGCATATATGGCACATAGAAAGTTACTCTGTTTAGCCTGTTCATAACTGTTCTATTATTGAGAGAGCCAAAAGAATATATTATACTAAATATTCAGTGTGCAATGTCCTAAGCATGACTTAAGCTCTTCCTGTTTTGCTCAGGTGGAGTATCTGTCTTAAGTTGTTACAGGGGAAGAGCATGGGATTTGTTTTGTAGACTTTATGTCCCCTCAGCTGATGAAGGATATTGTGCTCTATGCAGAGTGAGGGCACTTCCTTGCTTGGGGAAAAAAATAATCATGAGCACTTCTTTCTAAGCTAGACTTGTTTGAAAGGCTGTCGTCTTGGCTTGGAAGCATTGGAGATGGTCTGGGAAGATTTTCTTTTCTCTGTGATAGAGAGCAGCTATCTATATAGTACTATATGTTGATCCTCTTCTTGGCTCAATGCAGTAACTCCTTGCAAATCAGAACTCCGATGAGCTCAGAGAAGAGAAGCATAAATCCCCAAGACAACCAGAGTGATAGCCAAGGCTAGATTAAACTACTCTGTCTTTTAACAAAATACAGCTATCTCAGCTGTGCAGACAGTTTTACAGTGTAAGCTTCTGCTATGTCTGATCTTTCGTGTTTTGCTCATTTGTCTGAGGCTTGCAGTTTGTTCATGCTTCTTAGAGTTACTCCAAGTTTCTCCTTACATCAGGATATTTTTATAAATATAAAGATAAGAACTTTCTTGATTGCCATTGGTAAATACTAAGTATTGTGATAATCCAAATGATTTAGAAATCAGTGTCCTTTAGGGGGCAGTTGATGGCTAAGAACCAGCCTGCAGTGGTAGCTGCGTTTGAGAGTTTCTGGGATGAGGAGGGAGTGGGTGAGCTGTTAGTACTTCCCTCTTGGCCTGAGGTGTGTTTCTCTCACTGGCTTATCAGTGTGTGGCTACACAGACTCACTAGAGATGACTGTGAGTTCTGTTTGATTGGAGAGTGCAGGTACTTTAATATTTACTGTGTACTGTCTTGTTCCCTTTCAGGTGGAGCGCAGAGTTCCTGAGGCAGGTGTGATAGAGTGAGTACCCTGCTGACTTCTCTGCACTTTTTCTGTTGTTGTGGTCAGTAAGAGTAGAAATTGTGGACTTCTAACCATTTTATCGTGAGCTGAATGTATTATCAGGAGAGTCCAAGTCTGTTAACTGGTTTTTATGCCTATTGTGTAGATAGGAAGCCAGTAATCATGATCGGTTGGACATTCTGCTTCAGCACAGCTGCCAGTATGTCTCCTTTGGCTAGCAGTGTGCATTTTCCTGGGACAGTCCCAGTGTAAACTGTGCTGGAAATTACTTACTCTGGAATATACCAGAAGTATAGCTGGTATGGCAGCTTCTTTCAGGGCTCAGAGAAGGAGTTGATAAGTTTCATAGTGAAGCTGTTACTTACCCTTTGTGTTGAAATGGGATCTTCTCAGGATAACTTTGGCATGAAGCGTGACAAAGTGTGGTGCTGTATGGTAGAGTTAGAGATGCTGAAAATCCACCTTGGTTCAGTTTGGCTGTCTTGGTAGAATTTTCTTCCGCAGTGTACCTATAAATACAAACTTAGTGATCTGAGTACAGTCGTGTATGGTTGTCTCCTTTAGGTTCCCTATGACATCCCTCTTTTATCTTTTTTCTAAGAGCCCTAAAACTGTGTACTGAGCTTTTGGTGAAAGGAGGGACAGGAAGTACATGCAAACTCACTTGCTTCTGCAGCATGTCTTGCTGCCTTACTCTGACCTTTATGTCCAGGACATTGTTTCTTCTCTTTTTTGACTTCCTTTTCTTTTTTAAAGAAAACCTTCCCTAGTCCAGGCCTACATCAATTCCAATCTGTGCTGCTCAGTCTGAGATAATTTCTTGTTTTTCTTTCTGATGGCTCTTCCCTTTCTACATCCTCAGCAAGCCTGGTATGTATGAGCTCAGCAAGGGACCAACTGGCATTTCTAGGTAAGTGGATGAAACGTGACTTGCTTTTGCAGAATGAGGCAGTGATACTCAGCTTTCTGAAGTCCAGTCTCTGCAGAGGGTTTTGGCTTCAACAGCTGCACACTGCCCTTCCTGTGCATCATCTGTCTAGAGTACTTCTGGAAATACTTTTGAGTGACAGGTAGCAGGGACTTAGGTGGTTCTGAGGAGCACTTGAGGGAAGAAAAATAAACCTCTTGTGTACTGCATCTGGTGCTCTTTCCACAATAAGGACAAAACTGTGTCCGTTTGTGTCATGATTCACAGTAAGTTGCTGCTGCAAATTTGCATCAATATTCCTGTGTTAGAAAGTGTGTGATGTCTGTGCTGTACAGTTAGGAGGACCCCAAAACTTTTACCTGTAAATTGGAATTGTTCTCAATTAATCTAATAAAAGCATTTAACGTTAGGCCATTGTGGTAACTTCAGAATTTTCCCTTCTGCTTATATGCCATGCCTTAATTATTTCAGCTTCAGGACACTTCAAAACAAAACCTACTTATTCTGTGATTCCTACTAACTAAAATACATTTTACCTTTCTGACTTAGCTGCAATATCAGTATTGATACTCTTCTTCTGAATTTGATAGATTTTTATTAATAGTGGAAAAAAATGCCAAGGGCATAGTAATTTTTTGTGCATTTATTTAATTTCTTCTGATTATTGTTATATTTTATTTACGTGCCTTCATCTTAGTTTCTTCTAAAGATGCAAATAAATTTTTAAAGCATTTTGAAAAGTAAAAGCTTTGACCAGCTGGAAAGAGACAAGATACACAGTCAGCTGAGTTATCCTGCATTTTCTGGAGTTTTTCATAACACACTGATGGAATATATGTATTTCTGGAAAGTTTATAATCAGATTTGCATCTATTTTTAACACCCTTACTGTACACTCTTGTTGTGACATCTTTGGGGCATGGAATAGTTGTGAAAGTAAACTGCTTTTAGCAGCATACCTATTCTGCAGGCCACCACAATGGCTGTTTGGACGACTGTTAGTCCAGTCAAAATATTAAATGTACATATGGAAATGAAAAAACAGAAGATGTTAAGTACTGTCCTTACGCTAAATACTTTTCCTTATGCTTTGAAAAAGAGAGTAGGAGTGGCAGGAGGGGTAAAGGGCGATGAAATTCTAAGTGATGGGGAGATGGTGAATAAAGTGCAATTATTTACTTATGTTGATTGTATTTCCATAATCAGGGCTATCTGATTTATCAGATGTGAAGTTAATAACAAGCAGAAGGATGCCATTTTTCACAGCATATGGCTGATTCTGGAATTCATGGTATATTGTTGGTTGTCATATATTTTTATAAGTTTTGAAAAGAAATGACATACATTTGGTGAGGGTAAGACTCAAGAGGAACCTTCTGTTCTTGCCTTCACACCTGCTTTTGGCTGTGGTCAGAAATGGGATACTGGGCTTTGACTTTTGATATGATGCATTACAGCCATTTTTAACTCCCTTGGTAATCCTGGAAATGAAAATATTTTCCCAAAGCAGATATAGAAACGTATATTCCTTCCACTTCTATTTATCTTTTTCATCCTTAGTATTCATTTGATTCCTGGCTTTATTGACTCAGAGCAAGCAGACTGGATGTTTGAGCAACTTCTCCAAGACATACCCTGGGGTCAACGAACTCACATCAGACAAGGTAAGGAGTGTGTAGAGCACCTTTTCAGGTCATTCACAGGTCAATTCCATTAACAGAATCTGTTCATTGTTTAGAATTGGTTTTCATCTTCAGTGTTACCACTTCCAGTTTCTGTGCAGGTTTTCTGTGCATATCTGAAGACCACTGCAACTTACTTTTAAATCTCTAATACCATGTTACTATTACCAACTAAATGAATTTTTTCCAAATTAAAATTGCCTGTCTTAAAAATCTTGGAATTTCACTGTCTCTTCTGTCATCTCCAGTTCTTTTTCTCACTCATTTTTTAAGATTGTCTGGTCACCAACCCTTCATACAGTCCCCCAGCAATGCTGCAAAAATTGTGTTCTTGGAGGTTTTTCACAAGGTATATTTTTTGCCTCTTTTGCTTAAAATCTCAGCAGAGCATGTTCCTTTTCCTTTGGCTTTAGTTACTAGTTCCAGTATGCAGCAGGAGAAGAGACTGCTATTCTGTATTTGTTCACTAAGGGGCACCTGTTCAAGCTAAATTTCCCTTTCAGCCAGAAACTGATGTGAGGTTATGTATCAGAGTAGTTACAGGACAGGGCTGGAAAATGTCTTCAACGTGTATTTCTTGGCTGGCCAGAAAGGGAGAATATAATGGAGAGCGCTACCTGTCAAGCATGGGAAATAGTTGCCAAGATTAGTCTTTTCAGAAGCTGAAAGTATTTTTAACCTGATGTTTGTGTTATACCACAGAACACACACATACTTGACAAAATACCGTGTCCAGCCTTGCTACATTTTGTTTCTGTAATGTCCCATGGTTGCTCCAGTCCTTCCTACTTCACCCTTTCCTGTGGATCCATCTGCATCTTGCAACTTAAGCCAGCATACTGGGTGCTAGAACCAGGTGAATGTAAAAGAAGCCAGATTTTTAAATAAAATTTCAGTTTCATTTGTTGTCTTTAACTCAACCAGTCCCTACTCTGTCCGGCATAAAGGTAAGAAAACGGATATGTTTCCAAGATTTTAGCAAGGTAATTCCTCCTGCAGATGCACACCTGATTTTGAATAATTTCATTCCTTCACTTGAGTTCATTATGTAAAGCTGAGGATTTTAAGGGCCTGCTTTTTAACTTCAGGTGTGTGGACAGTCTCTTTTTGATTAGGTTTCTTGGCAGAATTGCGTCATCTTTCTATTTTCACATCATTTGATAAGGCAGCTGAGAAAGTCTTCTTGTTTTTTTCAGGAGTGTCTTTTGAGGAACCACGGCTTACATCCTGGTATGGGGAACTTCCTTACACATACTCCAGGATAACAATGCAGCCAAATCCAAATGTATGTATATGTTTAGATGTGTTTTATTATCGTCTACAGAGAAATTCTTTGCAGAGATCAAGAGGCAAAAATTCCTTCTGTCCTCTATTCTAGTCATCTAGAGCATCTGTTAGCATTTCATTTTGAATCAGCAGCAGATTCTACTGGAATGTGGACAGATTTATAAAATACACTCTATGAGTTAGTTGACTGTGAGGAGCGTGATTGAGTTGCTAAATGTTGCCAAAAGGAAGTTACCACTCTAGAGTTTAAAGTTTTGCTTTGGGTCACTGTAGCTTTGGACAAAACTCTGAATTGCTCAGTGTCACTTACTCCAAGCATCTTTATGTGGGCGATTGTACTGCACACAGTCATACTGATTTTTTTTGTTGTAAAGATACAGTAATACCAATTACTGAAATAGTTACTTTCAGAAACACTTAGGTTCAGTATTGCTTAAATGAGAGTTTAGGCATATTTGGATTCCTGTGTGGATGCTATGAAATTCACACATGCAACTCATCTGCTCAGCAACTCCAGATTGTAGCATGTAATTTCCCACACTGTTTTGGAAGAGTTAAAAACCTTCTGAGTGACTCAGTCAAGTATTGTTCCTGTTCTCTCTCTCTCTCTCTCTCTCTCTCTCTCTCTCTCTCTTTTTCTCACCCTGTTGTCCCATCAGTTTGTCTCTTCATATTGCTTTGTTTAAAATTTCCATGCCAGTAATTAGGTGTCACTGTTGGAAGCTGGATAGCATGAGAGAAAAGTGTCCCAAGTCCCAGAACTGCTGCCAAAGTGAGATGTTTGGGAAGTGTTGGAAAGGTGTTATTTAACATGATGAGTTGTGAGGATTTTGTAGTTTCAAAAATACTGTAGTTAAAAATTCTGTGACCTACAGAACTTGTGGTGCAAAACCAGGCATTTCTTTGGTACTCACTTGTGAAATACGATTTTAAATCTGCTTTTCTGAAAGCTGAATGGCTTTAGGGAATGGAAGTGCCCTCACAAAATCGTTCTGTTGTGCGCTAATGATTTAAATCCAGTTCAGAACTGCCTGTTTTGAAACCCATTGCTGCTCAGAGATTGAATAGAGCCCATATACCCTGAAATCAAGGTTCCATTTCAGTTTGCATCAAGTTCTGAGTTAGCACTCATTGGGCCACTGGCTTGTTTCTCTCATCCAAAGGTACAAGGCCTGAATGAGTCACTCAGGCTGGTTCTGTCTTTTATTCCTGAATATTTCTGGTTTTTGCTGAGAGAAAAGAAACTCAAGCAGCAAGTGAGGTGCACTGGAGAAGTTGCATAGCTGGAAGCCAGCCCTTCCCCGGCTGGAAGCTGCCCCTAGGCAGATCTATGGGTGCACTGCACAAGGACACTGACATTTCACTCAGCTTTGCAGGCGAGAGTACTTGCAGCTTAGAAGAAGTAGGGGATGGTGTAAAGAGCACAGTCCCTACCTGTAGAATAGGGTTTCTATCACAAAAATATCCTGAGCAAAATGTAGTGCACAGCTTAGCCAAAACTGATTACTGCCTTAAACACTTGATCTGTAGGAGTAATTAGGTATGTGCCCCTCCTTTTTTGTTTGGTAAGAATTTGTGTGATTGCAGCACTTCTAGATAAAATCCAGTGTTTGTGCCTAAATGAATTTTGCTATAAGAAAATGCTTCTCTGTAAGCAGTGATAGAGTTGTTTCAACAAAACCACTTCCGCTGGTGCAGGTGGGCTTTCAGCTACATTGTAAAATTCACTGTATGGTAACATTTTAGTAATACATACTTCTGTGATGGGAATTTAAGACATCTAGTCCTTGTTGGTCACTGAAAAGCACTTTCAGGAATTCATGTTGGACTCTTCTGCACATTCAGGCAGCCCAGCTGCGAGCAAACTTTTCTTTTGCTTTTTTTTGGGTCGTATTACTGTTTTCCCTCCATATCCCATAGCTGCAAGCTGGGTTTATCTAGAATTCATTACTCACATGATGTTTAATCATTGAAGGCGTGGCTTAGCTAGAAATACCCCAGTAGAGAAAAATGGTATGTTGAGGCTCCTGGAGTGTAACCAATAAGTTAAACACCTGTTAAACTTGGGGAAGCTTGGAAAGAAGGTAATGCTGCATTGTTTATTAGAGGTGGATACTAGAAAATGTTTCCAACTGTTTGTTGCTTCTTCTGCTGGTGGTGCACTGGGAGATTGGGAATCAGTTCTTATCCTCCCTTGATCTCTGTTTCTGCTTATATAATGGGCAGAAATTCTGGCCTACATTGCTTTGGCTTTTTTCTTTTCATTATATATTTGTGTAGTTCTTAAAAGCACTCTGACAGATGAAAGTCTTGATGAAAGTTTGTAACATGAAATAACTGGACTGAGTTGTAATGGATTGTGCAGAGCTTCCCCGGGCTGTGGGCTCAGCAAGATGTTAGCAGAGGGAAGGATGAAATCCAGGGCCAGTGACATTGGTTTTGTGACCCACTGAAGAGTTAGTGTCCAAGTCAAAACCCCAAGAGGTGATGAGTTGAGCTCAACAAGCTGTGCTAACAGAGTGGGGACAGAGGGCCATGTTATGCCAACCATTTGCTTTTGTTCTCTGTCAACAACTGCAGGCAACTGAGAGCAGTGTCATTTAGTCACTGATTACCTCCATTAGTATGAAAGGCGGCCTGGCTTCAGAGTTTTGAGAGATGATCTAGTATTGAGTGATGGGTATTGTGTGCATATTTTGCAGAAAGCCTAGCCCATTCCTCCACTCTACTAAAAGTATCATCAGAATTGCTGTGAGTCATTTGTTTGATTTTAAGTTTATTGTGATTAAAGTGCAGTATATTTTGTTTCTTAGATTTTACCTTCTGTCTTGCCTTACCTGCCCCTGGCCTGTGTTCATGGCATTTACATTCCCCCTCTGTGCTGATTGCAGTGGCACCCTCTGCTGACCATGCTGAAGGAGCGTATTGAAGAGTTCACTGGCTACACCTTCAACTCTCTTCTCTGCAACCTCTACCGAAATGAGAAGGACAGTGTGGACTGGCACAGTGATGACGAGCCATCGCTGGGAAAAAATCCCATCATTGCCTCACTCAGCTTTGGTGCTACTCGGACCTTTGAGATGAGGAAAAAACCTTCCCCTGTGAGTATTCATATCACACTGAGCGGGTCTTACAGCTACTAATATGTTTATTGATTTCCCTTGTTTAAGAGAATTCAATTATGAAAGCATTCCAAAGTTAATAAAAGCACAACTTGGAAAGTTCTGTGGAATAAGTGTAGGGATCAAGAAATCCCTTGCATGGACTATGACATCCTGAGGATGGGGATGGGACCACTAATACTATGCAGCAGTGTAGTGTAATACTGCAGTGACATTGGAACCTGGGCAGTCTTTTGCCCAAATAAGGGCCCTTCCTGGTACTTAAAATGAGATCAGTGATGGTGTAAGTGGACTTACACTGTGCAACTGATTCAAAGAATTGCTACTGTTTTCTTAAACTCAGGCCAGTGTTACATAATGCAGGATGTACATGGGATGAAGAGTAGTTCTGACTGCTCTTGTAAGTAAAAATCCTCGTAACAATGCTTGCATTTTCATGTGTGTGTATTCAGATTGAGGGGCAGAGAACAAAGGGAATAAGCTCATTTCTTTTCCATAAAATGCCTTGGAAGCTGTCACATTATACTTGTAGGCTAAACAGAGATCCTCTACTTGATAAGGAGACTGTGGAATATCCTTTCAGGAGTTAATTGGTGATTCAGTACTGAATACTCTTTCTAGATAAAGTGCTGTGCTTGGAAATGCTTTGTTTATAAGCCAGCTTAAATTTTGCAAGTAAAAGAATCACCTGTGTTGAGAATACAGGCCTTGTTTTAGGGTGTCCTGTTTCAGATTAATTTTCTGCTTGTGCAGTCTTTGACAAATGTGGAAAGAAATTTGCTGTCTGCTTGTGTTGCTGTTTATTCTGAGTAGGTAGTATAGAAAGCAGAGGTCATAATTACCAGCCTACAGGAAAACTCTGTGCTGACATACTGCAGTCTGCCCATCAGGAGCCAGCCACCTTGTGTCACCTAGTCCTGAACAGCTAAGGTCAGAAATTGAACCAGAAAACAAACAGCTTGTAGTTTTCACTAGTTCTCCAATTTGTAAATTCTTTGCTGCCTGAAGTGAATTTAATCTTGGTCCCTGAGCATGAGGTCACATAAGCAGTTTGTTATGTCAGTGGACATAGCATGAGTAAGTATCCCTGATGCTGTGTTGATAATAAAATGTCAACTGGAAAGTTTATTCTTCTAGAAAACTGTAAATGGTGCTTGGATTCATTTTAGAAGTGCCTCTGTTGCCCATCGATGAATCAGAATAAAATACACTTCAACTTCAGTATAAACTTTGCAGGTTCCATCTTAAAAATCAATCCTAGTTCTTGAGTAAGATGCCTTTTTTTATAGATTTTCTGAAAAGACAGCCACTATTAGCAAAGTGGAAATTCAGTCTGTGCCATTCATACTTGGCTGCCTTGTTTGATCTGTATTGCACAATTTCTTCCCTTCTCTTCCAGAGATGGATGGTTTTCTATAGATGTATCCCTCAAGCTCTCCTCATTGTTTTTCTTTTCAGCACCTTTGACCTGGTATTTCTGACTAGCTGAGTCTTGCTAGCTGTGAAGTGTAGTCCTTTTGCAAGTGTGACATACCTTTCTTCTGAGGTAGAATCCCCATATGCAGATCTTTGAAATAGTTGCTTTTAAGTGTGTCCCGTGCCTAAGGGAACTCATACTTAATAATTACTTGTCACACATCACATATTCTTTGCACATTCCCAAAGCCTAAAGTTTCCTGAGAGCGTCCTATGACTGTAGATGCTTTGCCAAGTGGAAGTTACAAGAGGCTCTGATGGAAATTACAACCTTTCAGGCTGTACTACCAAAGAAGTAATTTTCATACCCTATTGTACTGTAGCATTCTCTTTCATTAGGAGAAAGTTAAAACTGATTGTGGATCTTTGAAGTTCGATCATTCCTTTGTTAAAAAGCAAGTTACAGGAAGAGGAATGTAATCTAGGGAAAAGGAATTCAGATTAAGGCATCATGGGCATCCAGGCTCTCCATGGTTTCAGTCTGCCAGTATCAGTACATTGGGTTTTCCAGAGTTAGTCTTCATTGAGGAGAGAAATAGAAAGTAAATCCTTTTCCTCACAAAATTTAAACCTCTTTGAGGGCCAACATTGTGCTATTTCAGATTCTAGGGTTTCAAAGGCCTTCATTTCCCTCTGTTCTTGTAAGAGCTTTAAAGTATTTTGAGATGAAAGATATAATGAACATACAAGATGAGAAATACTATGCTAGAACATCACTGTGGATAAATGGTACTAGGAAAAAAAGGTGGTTTCCTGTGTGGGATCATATACTGAGTACAAAACAGTATGTGAGGTCACAGTTGGAAGGGCAGTTGAAGAGTATTAGATCAGAGCCTTCAGACACTTCAGTTTGTTTTGGTATCTCTACAAATACTTTCTAGATTGTATCGTGAAGTGTGGATGAACCTGATAGTGAATAAAATCCTATTTCTCTAACTGAAAAGATGACCAGTAGTGTTGATGGGTTGCATTTTTTGTGCGTGTTTATGTGAATTTTGACAATTGTCTGTTAGTAATTTAGTAGTGTTTATGTAAGTCACTCTGAAACAATCACATAATCTGAAATCTTTTTCACTTGGCAAAATGAAAAAAAAAAGTTACTTAGGTTTAAATGGTTTTATTATTATCCTGAAAATGGTTCTAGGGTGAGGGGGAGGAAAGGTTCAGTCCTCTGTTTCCCTTTTTGGTGAGCACTGTACTGCATACGTCTTCATCATATAATAGAGGGTAAAGGAGTGTAGAGACTGCATAGACTATTTGTATCTGCTTAAACAAGCATCCTTAGTGGATAAGTAGAAATAATTCTTACCGGGATTTCAGCCCAGTGCATGTAAAAAAAGCTGCAAATACATTTGAGGTATAAATTCCTCACTAGAATAAGGAGACTTCATGGGAATTAACATGACTCCAGAAACTGTTTTATTTTGCCTGCTGGTATTTTTTTAAGCATTCTTTTTTCTAAATACAGCCTTTTCTGTTTATTTGAACCAGCTACATTATAGTAGCTGGTGTTTTTCCTTTGCTTTAAATGGTTTCTAGGGTTTTTTGGATGCCTGCTTAATAGTTAAAAGTCTACAGTGATATGGTTTCTTCTATTTTCTTCTTCCAGTTCCAGTATATTACTTTAACCTTGCTCCTGCTTTGTTGTTCCCCCTGCCCCCATCGTTGTCACTCCTGACTACACTGAAATCAGGAGACAAATGCTTTGCTTTAGAGCTGTGATTCATACGCAGTTCACACAGCTATTGGTTGAGTCAATGAGTCCTCTTGTGCTTACAGCCTAAGTGTCACCACTGTGGCACCATGACCTCCTCCCATTCCCTGCACAGCCTCAAGCCCCCAGGCCCACTTGGACATGACTTCATCCTCCCAATCCAGAGGAACTGATTGCACTGTGGGATGGGTGTTTCTGATACAGCCTCACTACCATTTTTTACTGTTGCTTGTTCGCTTCTCAACTCTGAGACAGGGCCAGATTATCTCGTTGTGTCCTCCTGGAAGCTGAGTGGGGAATGTTAGTATAGCAGGGAAGGGTGATACCTGATGTCCCACTAAGCTCCCACATTCCACTGGGAGATGCCCTGTAGCAGAGGGGTGGGTGTCACAGGGACCAGCTGGGTGGTTGTCCAGCAAATGGCCATGTGAACTGTGGAAGGAGTTAGAAAGCCAGCTGTCAGCTTGCTCTTCTTCCGTCTATAACCAAGGAAACCCATGGCTGCTGGGAAGGGAGGGAGCTTCACACCTGTTAGGTAACAGCAGGATGTTCTAAGAATCAACCTTCAGGTGGGTCTGTCCTTCAGATGAATCACTGAAGCATAGTCCTTTTTTTCTAGCAGAAGGTAAAGATCTAGTACTTCTGGAAACAGCAGAAAAATAACCCTTTGTGTATTAACAGACCTAATTGAAGATAAATGTGGGAATATGTGGAGCATGGTAGAAGCAGAGATTCAGATCAAGTTGAAGAGAGTTGAACTTTTAGATTGGCATGAAAGAGACTCTCAAACAGTGGTGGCTGCAGAGGAGAAGATGTTGTCCACCAGCATTGGCAGGGCTTGAGAAGCTGTAGACAAGCAGAGAGCAAGAAGGGAGTGCTCAGCTGCAGAAGGACTGAGGGAGTTTAAAGATAGGCCTGTGTAGGCAGGCCAGTGCATTATGTGAGGAAAGGGCAGTATAACTGCTACTCACTATTACTGAATCTGTAGAGAAAAGAACTGCAGTGAGGATTTTGTCAGAGACAGTGAGAATAAACACGTTAAAATGCAGAAGTATTGATAGACTATTAGACTACTTTGTTGTGGAGGAGGGTGTTTACACAGCTGCTGCTAGAGACATAAACTGGAAAAGAGGGATATAATCAAGATGAAATCTGAAAAATACCAGATTCAAACTTTTGTAAGGATAATTCTCTTGGTAATAGGTGAAGCAGAAGACTAGAAGCCAGCATTCTCCATGAAAGATGCTGACTTTTGCCATTGAATAAATGATTTTGCATCATTTGCCTGTATAACTGCATTGTTATTTATACATTCTTCTACAGGATGTTTCCATTTAGTTTCCTTATAATAGAAGATTCTTCTACACTGTCCAGAAGCCATTTCCTACCACTACAGCAATCAACTTTCCTGAGACTTAAGAAACAAACGTGGGTGATTTATGTAGATTTATACTAGATCTTTTATCTTTTTGATTTTGGTAGCATTTCAAGAAAACAACCTTGGAGTCCTAGAATTCTTACAGATTTTGTATTCATAGTTTCCCATCAACTCACACTGAGCTTTCCTTACTTATTAAGGAAATTATTATGTAGTTACTGTAATTAAGGATTGTTAAAAAGGTTTAGCCAGTGTATTTGGATAGTGTAAAGCTTGGATTGTATTAAATGTGTAATTCAAAATTATGAAAATTCTAATGTATTAAAAAGCTGAAGACTTGCTTTACTATACCTGTTTTTGTAAGCAGCTGGTTTTGTGGTACATATATTACAGAGTTTCAAAGTGAACATAAAGAAGTCATCTGATACACTTCTTTCCATGTTTGTTACCAGAAAGTCTTTTCCACCGTAGATGTCAAAAATTATTTGCTTTCCTAAACTTGACCTCTGAAAGTCAAGTGAGTTTTCTGTATGTCTTGACATCAGCTCTAGGAATAAAAGTTCTGAAATGAGCTTTGGTTGACAGTAATGACACGTAAGAAATTAAAAACTTTTTGTCTAACTTCACTGGCTTTGCAAAGCAGATTGACATAAAAATCTCCTTTTCTAACTAAAATGGAGCTCAGAGATGTTCCATTTAAACCAGAAAGTAATTGCTGTTTTTACATACTGACTTTTCTAAGTCAAAAAGGTGTTTTCTCCTAAATCATTTCTTAGCAGAAGTCCTTTTTAATTAAGATGAGCAAGAGATAAAAAAAAGCCCAATGTTGTCAGTCCACAAAGTGAGATGATGAAATCCTCTGAAATAGTAAGTACATGTGCTGCGATATTTCTCTGCTTTTCATCAGCTGTCATGTTTATAATACCTATTTTTGAATTTTTTTCCTTGTTTCCACTGAAGATAAGAAAACGTTTCTTGATACTGACTTGATACCAACCAGGCTCTTCTGCATTTTAGAAGGCACAGTCCTTTTTCTATCTGCATCTTATTGATAAACACATACACTCTCAGTTGGTTTTCTGAAAATCAAACTCTGTTTTAGCCTAGGGCATAATTTTCCCAGTATTTGCTACTCTACCTCATTATTTTGAGCTTTTCAGCAAGCCATGAACTTCCTTTAAAAGGACAAACCTCCTTCAAGTTGGACTACTACAGACTTGACTTAGCAGTGTATGAATCTGATTTAAAGTTGGAAAGGATAGTGCAAAGCAGTAGAGAGTTGCTGTTCCCACTCGTGGCATATGTGAGACCACTGCTGGGTTGTCACTATGTCTAGTTGCTATATTTGAGTTTTAAAATAGTTGTACATAATCTAAAGGCTTAACAAAAGTTTGCAAATTATTTGTCTTTGAGTCTAGCATTCTGTATTGCTTAGTGGTGATTAAGACAACTTGTTTTACAAGGTATTATAGGAAAAGGAGATTTTTTTTTTAAATAATGAAAACTCTTCTTCCAGCAGCTAGTGCCATAGCAGCATTCAGTGTTGTAACAAGACAAATTCAGAATAGCTGGAAGATGTTGTTTTTGATGAAGTAGTTAACTGTTGGAATCTAGGGTGACTGTTGCAGAATGTCTCCACACTGAACTGTTTATTTTAAGATACTTCTACAAGGTTTGCAGCCTCACTCCAGAATTTTGCACTAAATGCAGGAACTGGTTTTTGAACTTTACCTGTGTCATCCAGGCAGTGAGATACAATGGCTGTTGCATCGTTAAAATGTTCAGCTCCTGGACTTCGTATGAAATACAGAGAGGTTTACTTAGACTTCCCGATCTTGGAAGTGCCTCCTCCTGCCGCCTCACAGATTTTTTAAGGTCTGCTGTAAAGGACTGGTTTTCTACCAGATGCACATGCCTGCTTCTTCAGTGTCTAATGTTTCTTTTTAGGAAGAGGATGGAGACTATACTTATGTAGAAAGACTTAGAATCCGACTTGATCACGGGACATTGTTGATGATGGAAGGAGCTACCCAGGCGGATTGGCAGGTAAGAACTTCTTGACACTGTTTATGTGCCTTACTTGTAATGCAGTTTTCCAAATATGCCAACTCCCATGAAGGTATGGAACATTCTGCTACTAGTGGCACAATTGTTTTCCAAGGCATGAGTGTTGCTTTCTGCCTCAGAATTTGAAAGCACCCACAGAAGCAATGGGTTTGCTTTCATGTGCCAAGTGATGCAGTAGGAATTAGCTCAAATGTTCCAGCATTAAAGTTCAGCAATGAAGGTTGCAGCCTGCAGTGAAAAGACCAAAATCAATATAGAAGCTTGGAATATCAAAAAATTGTAACTGAATTTAAGAATTCTATGGTAATGTACAAAGACTTTTTGTTTTCAGTGGCCCTGAGCAGTCAGAATCTGATTTTTTTACACTACCTAAGTGTTTAGAAATATGAATAAAAAGCCATCACAGGAAATGAAGGTTTTATTCATAGTTTGATTACTTGTATTTTAAATGCACGAGCTCATGCTCTTGATTTTTTTTTTCCCCTAATGCCACCTACAGCATCGAGTGCCTAAGGAGTATCATTCTAGAGAAGAACGGATAAACTTGACATTTAGGATCATTTATCCAGAACTTGATGGAGTTTGGAAGTGAAGAGTTGCTTTGGACGTTGATGGATATACAACCACAGCAGATCTAGAGTTTCAGATTGCTACAGATTTAAAGGAAGCCTTACAGGAACAGAGTTCCTTGAAGTGATGGAGAAGAGAGTTGATATTATGAAGATCTTTGGCAATCAGAACTGCCTGTGTTACGTGGACAAAAATTGTATGTTATTAGATGATACTAAATCACAGGCTTTAAGTTTGTGAGTTCTTCTTAAAAGAGCACAAAGCGCCTGAAAGATTTGAGAGGTCCCAGCTGGAGCAGACAGATTCAGTGAGCAGATAGTTTTGCACCTTGTCTTGTCTCTCCTTTACTCCCAAGTCGTGATCTCTGTTGGAAAGAATGACAAGATGGGATTCTTTGATGTAAAGCCACTTCTATGTGTCTGTACAGAAAAGAGAAAACTGCACTTGGTGATGATCTCTGGGTATTACTCACTTCACCAAAGGGTGGTGCACTGCTTTTTATCTGTAGGTTGCAGAGTCTTTTCCAATTAAGCAATCAGTTTCATAATTTAAATAACTACTTGAATTATACTGGTGTCTAGTGGAACAGAGGGTCAAGGTTCTCTTCTGCCATGCACTCTGTGGCCAGACTTTATCCTGTTTATCCATGTAGACAGGACAAGGCACAGGCAAACAACAGAGACATCTGATGACCCTGCTTCTGGGTCAGTGTGTATTGCATTAAAGAATATCACTGGGAGGGTTATCTCTTGAACCTCTGCTGTCACAGATCACCAGCCAGCACCTCAGACCAGATTCCAGGCTGACTTGCTGGAATCCTTCAAGTTTGCCTGCTGGGACTCACCTGCTGCTGGGAAGCAGTGGGCTGATGACTGCACTCGGGATGTTAAGTCAGGATGCTGCCTATGTGCTTAAGTTCTCACTGCAGCTAAATATCATCACTCTACTGGATCAAATCATAGGTTTGGTCCATCTTCACTGTCTGCCTGCAGTAGGATCTAAGCACAGGTAAATACCCTATGCCTTGTAACGTGTTAGCTTTGTTAAGCAAGCTAACGTCCCTCGTCACTGTAAGAATAAATTGGTGTTGAGAAAATGCCTGTCTTTTCTTAGCCAGCATTTGTTGTGGTGTAAGTTCTTGCTTGGTGAGAACAGTCAAGTTACTATTACTTAGTTATGCCTGTTTTAATGTTACTGATGACATAAAGGACTTAAATGTTGAGCCATTTCACTCCCTGTGGTCTGAAATTGTGCAGAATCATTTCTTAGAAGCAGCTTCTCTACGTAAACCACCATACATTATTCTTCTAAAATGAATGAGTGTTCCTAGAAAACTTAACTTTGTTATCTTACGATGTCTTCACTTTCATCCCAATTTGTACAGAAATGTTTTGGAGTATATTTAATGTTATTTCCTTGGATTTGAATCTTTTATCTAGGCTCTACGATGTATTTCATGGGAATCAGAGTTGAAGGAGGCAGACACTTTGATATTTATTTTCTTTGGGTCATTGGAGCTTTATGCACATCCCTGTATGTGTGTCCAGGTTTGGCAGTCCTGACAGAGAGTGGTTTTCCTTAACCAAGGGACACAGCTAATTTCTCAAGGAATTCTGAGAAGGCAGCACTTTTGCCTGTCTCAGTTCATACAAGCTCCATTTGTTTTCACTGTGTTAAGAGCAGCCAGGCTGCAAGAAAGAGTAGGAGATGGGGATGAGTTGGAAACTTTTAAACCTCCAAGCCTCAGCCTATGGAAATTGCAACTCATTTGAATTCAGTGAATCTATGGCACTAACTAGTGTCAGGACCCTGGAGGCTGATGCTGTTGTGGAAGAGTAGTTTTTCACTTCCTTTTCTTGGTTTCACTTTGTAATGTTAGCACATTTTGGTTTAGTTTCTTTACTTCCTCTGATTTGGGAAAAGACCAAGTTTTCCTCCCCAGAAATGAAATGATTTATAGGAAAAATGTTCTATCGCTCAGCGCTCCTTTTGTTGCTGGAGGCTACTGCATTCTGCTTTCTCTCACGTGTCAGCTTCACTGTGTCCAGATCTGGTTGACAGTGAGGAGAAGGCATATGGCATAATTCCCAGCCTGTCCTGTGTGTGCTGCCTGCAAGGGGAACAGTTGGCCTAGAGGTCAAGTTTCTTTGTCAGCTGGGAGCTTGTGGGTCCTTCCTTCCTTCCCCCACCTCCTTGCCAAAAAAGTCAGCGAGCCAGGTAGCAGCAAATTGCAACCTCCTGCCTGCCAAGACAGGAGGAAATGGCTTTGAGTAGAGGAGATTCCAGCCCAGAGCTCCTCAGGAGACCTTTCTGCAGGGACACTTTTCCTGTCAGCAGAAATTTGTTCTGAATGCTACAGGCACTCTTACTGAGTTCTCAAAATGGGTGTGTACAAGAGTGAGATTTGAGAAGTGTTGAGCTGGTGGTGTTCCCGTGGCACCTACACATTTTTCACTAGAGACCAGGGCAACTTGCACATTTCTTGTGCTGCTGTTCAGCTGTTTCTGCTGTTGCAGTCCGGTGCAAAGGGTGCATGTTTAGAATGGTAAATATGCAGTTAGGTTCCATGCTTTAACTTAAAGATAGGTGGAGGAGCCTTTCCCCTGGTTGCATGGATTTGAAAACAGTATTTATAAAAATGTTATCCAAAGAATTGCTTTCCAGTTATAAAGCTTACTTTCTTCCTTCTCAGTACTGTCGTGACAGTACAATATTCTCAGCCAAAAACTTTTTGAAAAATTATTTAAACTCAGAACACACTAAGGTAAAGTAAAATATATTGTTTATATGTACACAAAGGATTTGAGGGTGGGGGCTGGCCTGAGCGTTTTGTTTTTGTGGTTGGCACCAGATTCTGTCCATCTGAGGTGCTGCAGCAGCTGCTGAGCTGCTTTGCTTGCAGAACACTTCTGTCATTTTTTCTAATGTGCAAGATACAAACTGTGGGTTTACCTTTTCCCTTTTCTTTGAAATACAGAATGGTGTGGGTTGGAAGGGACCTTGAAGGTTTCAGCAGAGTATGTGTGTCTTCCAAAACATGCTCAAAAATTGTGTTCTTCAAAACTGTTTGTGGCTTTCAAACAGATAGAATCTACTAGTAACCTCAGGTAAGATTCCCTTTTCCAAAACAGCCATCACCTTTTCCAAAACGTAATGGCCCTCACATTTGATGATAAGAAGCAGATGAATGGAAGCTGTCCTGGGTAAGGATGGACAGTAGCCTGCCTTCCTGAGGAAACATGCAGAATGGAGCTGTTCTGAAAAAAACCCCCGCAACTGGGTCCATATGTAAGCATTCATTTATTTAAGAGCTATAACAATAACACTATATATAATAAGCAGTAACACTATTAATTAACCACACTGGTGTCAGGCATCATGCTGTCCCCATGCTACTTGTAATCATTTCATCACAGAATACTTGAATATTCAAGCACAAAATCTTGGTGAGGTTGGAGTATATCCGATTCAATACTGCACTTTTGGGCCACAGTGGGTTGATCTGAGCACACACCATTTGAAATCAATAGCAAAGTTCTGTCCCTTCTTGTCTCTGCTTTGTTTGTTTGTGGTTTTTTGGGTTTGGGGATTTT
>WEKY01054540.1:14384-110703 GCA_013390045.1 Picathartes gymnocephalus | reverse complement strand
TTTTTTTTTTTTTTTTTTTTTTTTTTTTTTTTGTGAAAAAGAACTCTTTAGGAGATTCAGTTTTGATTAGCTTTAAAGCCATAGATAGTTTTACTTTCTCTGTATCAGATGAATTCTACCAGTGTCTTTTCTGCTTGTCATGAGTTACAGGGTTAGTATAGCTCCACGTTGTAATTTATAGATGCAAATAGTAATTTATAGCTGCAATAGTAATGTAGAAGGAGACAGGGTGCCAGGAAGGGGTTAAGAAGTCAGAATTTTCATACTGTAGTGTTGGCAAAATACAGAGGACTGTTCTCCTGGGGTTTGGGATAAAAGATGTGTGTATGATGGGTGCTGTGAATCCGTAACGCCTCCTCCTCAAGTGCTGCTACTATTGCCTCAGCTCAGAAGCATTGAACACCCACTTTGCCTTTTCTGGTCATAAACCTTTTCAGAGTGGATAGGAAATCTGCCTCACTATGGTTTGTTTTCAAAGTGCTTCTTTTCCATCCTTGAGGTTTCCATAGCAACCTGGATAATTTGTTTAAATCGGAGCGTCCTGGCCTGTCCTGCCTGCACCTAAGTTCTGCTGAGATCTTGCAATTATCATCTCCTCTTGACACACTTGGGAGTGACTCGTGGTGGTTGGCCACGAGAGCACTGGGCCTTCCAAGAGTCACCTGCTCATCAAGGTGACAGATGTGTGCTTTCTCCCCTGTTGCCCTTTTTGATTTACCTTCTCCTTCTGTGTAGTGTTCAGGTCAGTTTTGTGGAGTTACTGCCAGCTCCCTTGAAGCTGGCAGGTCTTTGGTGGCTCTTGCTGGGAAAGCACCTCTTGAGGGAGCTGGGAGGCCTTGTTTTAAGTAAAGAAAGTGGGACTGTATTGAAGAATTTTAATCAGAATAAGGAGCAAGGAAGTCTGTTCCATGGCCCTCATTGTTTGTTTGATTCAGGTTTCCCAGCAGAAACAAAAGCTTTGTTCTGTTCACACAGGACATTTTCCTGGCTGAGCAAAACTTAGAGCAAAGTCTTCACATCACAGGGGATCGTCCTGACAGACAGTGCTCACTGGATCCAGAATGATGCTCAGCTGAAAGTTGTTTCCATCTAAACTTGTGTATGCAGCTGCTTTGCTGGTCACAGAGGGTATTATTTGTTCTATTGCTGTGCTCCCATTGTGGAGGCATCACATAGATCCACGCTGAAGAGTGGCTTGACATTACAGCTGATCTCTGAAATGCCAGTGCCAGCCCTCTGCCCTGGGCATGTGTTTCCAGCAACACCCTTGTGCCAAGGCAGGCTGTCATGCAGCCTGCAGTGGCTGACCTTGGGAAGCAAGATGCCAAAGCATGATCCCTTAAAGCAAAAACGAGCAGAAAAAGGGCTACTTGGAAGAACATGCAGACTAGAGAGAGCCTCAGTGTTGGATGGGATGGGATTTGTAGCTGTGACTTATCACAGACTTATCATTGGGAGCTCATCATCATTAGGGAGGGCTGTGGGAAGGCTTCTCGCCCTGAAGAGCTTCTGATGCAGAGAGCAAAAGACAAAGCAGGAGTGAGCAAAGATGTTACTTGCCAGAGGGTGTGCTGGCCTAGATATACAACCCACACTCTGGCTGGTTTGTCAGCGTGCAGAATCTACACGGTTCCCAATTTCCTCTCCCCACGTCCTGCTTTCTGGGGGCAGATCCCTACCAAGGAGGAGACAGTCCGTCCAACTGCAATGGCATGCCTTTAGCTTGAGATACGTGCGGGAGCTTGGAGAGGAGGGGCCACAAGGTGCAGGTTCCCCGAGTTTTTGGGAGAAGTAAGGGCAAGTGGTAGAAGAGGGATTAAAAATTGCCTGGTGGTGTTTTCTGTTGGGAAGCAGTGGGAGGGAAAGGGAGGGGAAGTGGTGCTCACATCAGTGAGACAGTGTCTGACAAACTGTACATAATGCAAAATTTGCCAGTACCTGCATTTTTGGAGCACTGATGGAGCCATGACCATTCATGCCAGAGAAGAGATTGTTACCCTGGAATAAGCTGACAAGCCAGCCTGAAGAAATCCTCCCAGGCCTCAGGGCAAGGACAGCGATTGAGTGAGGCAGGGCAAGGTGGACACAGGACACAGCGTCTTGGTGCTGCAGCAGCCACAGGTCAAAAAAAATGTCCTGAGCATTGGCTGCTTCTCTGTAACATCCTGGTATTTTGCACTGATCATTTCTTCCTGGTGACCTCACCAGTTATCTCCTGGCTTTACTTCCCTTGCAGAGACTAAAAGGGGCTGAATTTTACCTTAGAAAAGCTGCTTCCTGCTATTAAACAATGATCATTCCTCAGCTTTGGGCGCTATGGGCTTTCATCTGACAGGAATGGGGTTATGCTTTTTTTTCTTTCTGCTTGTCTACACCAGCACCACTCTGGCTCATCTTTGCTAGGCAGGGCTTCAGTTGCTGAACCATCACTCAGCAATTTACTACTTTGGTTGTTAAAATTTTTGTCTGAGGTCCCCAGAAACGTTTAGAGATTGAACAAAAATATCTCAAGGATTAGGTTACTTGAAGCCTGATAGTTCAATTGTCAAGAAACTTGTTTTAATCTCTAGACCACAGTTGATTTCTTTCTTGATTGCTTACAAATAGAATAAAAAATGAAATTTATTCTGCTGAAATAAGTGGATGTTCTACAGTGCTTTTAGCAGCTGAAGAAAATGGAAGGTAAAATCCATCAAAAGTGTTAAGATCTGATTTGTAGCACCAGCTTAAGATTTTTAATCTTGACTAATATAGGAAAGATTTTCCCTTTGTCTGACTTCCAAAGCAGCCAGAACCTTTGTGGCCATGCTGTCTGCTGGTCAGGTCTTTCTTGTTGTATTTGAGATGTGTGGTCAGTTTTGTCCAAATCTGAGAGGATGGGTGGTCTCAGAAATAATTCAATTCAGCTCTTGCAAAGCTCAGCAGTTGGGTACAGAAGAGAAATCAAGACAAGTTCTCTGACAGCTCTGGGTTACTCTGGGCCTACCTGGCAAGGAGCAGGAGAATCCTCCTCACTGCCTTGCCAGTAGCATTTCTGCTCTCCAGCTGACTCGTGTCCCATGAGGCAGCACAAAATGCATGGCCATCAGCACCCTCCCAGCCACCAGCTCAGTGTGGAGCACGTGGAGGGTTGGAAATTCCCAGGATTCATCAGCGAAGGTCTTCCCTGCATGTAGAAAATCTTTTTTCTTCCTAGACATTTTTAATAATTTTGTGGGGCAAAACTTTTCTTCCAGATTTTGAACCTGAGACAGAATATCCTGAACTAGAAATCCTAATTTCTGTGCTGCTTACTTGATAGGGTCACAGTAACAGCTGGGCATGGTAATAGCTTGACAATTAAAGCCATGAGACGTTATAGGTTTTACTTCATGTGGCAGCAGCTTGTACCAGGAGGAATATTCAAAGCAATCAGTATCTTAATTAGTTTAAAGTATAGTTTCATTCTTTAAAGAGCTGAGTTTTCTGCAATCACTGGTCTTCAGTCATTGGAACCACACTTTTTCTTGTATCCTCATATCACCTGATGCATCAATAACAGTGCTGGGAAAAGCTGCCATCCTTTCTGATGCCTGTGAAGCCAAACAAGGGAAAATTAATGTTGCAGTTTTTTGTCAGGAAACACTTTGCAGCTCTCTTTCAAAATAAGGAGTTTTATTATTACATTTATTGTTAGTGGTGTGATGACAGCCAAATGCTGTTAACTTGTGAAGTGCAGCTGAAACACTGACTTTTCACTTCAGCTGTCACTTTCCAATTTAAACAATTCTACGTAGAGAATAAAATAATACATTTCTGTGAGAAGCATTATACATTCAAACATTTTAGTCCATACTTTCTCCTAATGGCAGGGGCAGAAGGTTTATGGGATTTATTGCAGCTCGTAAAAAGGCAGGCAAGACTGAAACAGGTATTTGAGGGAAAAGGAGCTTTGAATACACACATTTTGTATTAACCCTGTGGGATCATGAGCTTGCCACAAGTACTGACGTGTTTGTCACGACCACCAGCCGTGCTGGGGGTGTGTCGTCGGAGGGACATGTTCCCACTCCCACGTCTGCTCCCAGGTCAGTTCCCAGTTAGTGAGAGGCACCTTTTGGGATGGTGAACCCCACGCCATTCCTGTGCCAGTAAACCTTGCTGAGCTGTTGGGCCTGGGCTCACATGGAGCCCATAAAACTGTTGTGTCTGGGACTGAGGAAGAGGGAATAGGAGGAAAGAGAAGCCAAGCTTCAGGGATGGGCTGTGGAGGATTATAGCATGAAGCTCTCTGTAAAAAAGTCGAGAATCAATAACCTGGCTGAATTTCCAACTCATTACTTTACGGAGATTTGGAAAGAGATTTTTCAGCTAAAATGGCCAAGTTATATATAAAAATGCGACATATATAAATCCAACAAACCTTTTCTCTTAAAATGCTATTTTATCTAAAAATTACCTTAAAACCTCAGTAAGTGTCAAGGGGGCACCATTTCTGTGGCAGATTGCCTGGTGAGATGTAAAATTCCTTCCGTGCTCCTATAATCTGTACATTGGACATATCCAGTTTGAAAGATCCCTCAGAGAACATGCCCATCCTAGCAACTCCCTGCTACATTGGGAAGAGCTTTCTCATGGAAATAAGTAGTAGTAGAAATAAGTTTTCATAAGCTGCCTGCAAAGGTCCCAGCAGCAACCTGAGCGTCCTGCTACCACTCACAGGTGCCTTGCTGCATGTAGCTGCCCTCCAATACATGGGAAATGGTGTTAGGGAATTTCCTCATGCTTTATTACCTGAGGTTTCTCCCTCATCTCATGCTGTGGGGATCAAAAATCATGGTGCTCGGGGTGTGAAGCAGACCCCCAGCCTGCAGAAGGCTGGAAGCAGAGTGTGCTGCAGAACAAGGCGAATCTTCTCTTGCCTCTGGAGTTTTCCAATCCTGCAGCTAAGGCTGTGCCAATACCTGCCTGCTGCAAAGGGGAGATGTGCTTATTCCTCACCTGTGCTGTTGGCTGCAGGGCTCTCCATGGCTGCCCCCAAATGATGCCAGGGAGGAGGATGCCCCTTGGCATGGCCCAGGGAACGTGAGTATCTTTAGAAAAATACTTCTAGGGACACGTCAAGCATTTAATATGCTGGCTGCATGTTGCCATGCTGGCTGGCTGACTGTGAGTGTGAGGGTGTGTGATCCTTACTGTAGGATTACCCTCAGGCAGGCAGCTGCTAGGCTGGCTTGGCTTTAATTTAATTCTTTCAAAGGGAGAAAATGTTAAAAGGCTACTGAAGTCGAAACAGTGGAAAGAAAGGTAAAGGATAGCCAACCAAATACATAAGGAAAGGGATATGACAACCCTGAGTGCATAGCTCTTGTGAGTTGTTGGCCAGTTAATTCCCTGGTGTAAATGCATTCCCATGTGCTGGAGAGAGGCCTGGCTGCCCAGGTAAGCTGCATTCCATGTGCTGCAGTTTTGTTATGATAGCTAGAAAGAAACAACAGTTTGTTTTTTTCCAGGCAGAAGCCTAGGAGTCAGGTTCAGCTGGGTTTTGTTGGGTAACTTGGGTTCCCCCATCAGAAATGTACACTTATGAATTTAAATCAGGTGTGCATGCAGGGAAAGAGACACAGTTCTGCTTCTGGAGGTAGTTTGTATTTGCTGCCTCTTTATTGGTGTGGCATCTCCAGTTTGTGAGTGGTATCTGTTAGGTTGCAGTTGGCTGAATGTTTTTATTACTGTTTTAAAAATGGTTGTTCCAAGATACGAATTCTAGTGGAGAGAGAGCAGCAACCCCTTCCTCTTTCCTGATATGAGTCCTCAGACCAGGATACTGAGTGGAGATGTGCACAGTGAGGCGCTGTGTGGTGGCTGGAAATGCCACCTGCCAGAACAGCAAAAGGCAGCTTTTACTCTTGAGTATGTTTTGGGAGGGTATTTGAAACTTACATGCTGGGTATGGATTAAGGCATCCTGCTGGGAAGCAGCTTATCCTGCTGTCTCTCAAGGGACCCCTAACAGACAGTGGGGTTACTGCTCTGTTTTGGGACATGAACTGTAGTGTTCACTGTGACTGCCCAGTTACAGGTGTTTTCTGTAAAAGTCCTGGCCCTTCAAAAGTTTTCTTTCCTGCAGGAAGAGGTGGGTATCTCTCTTGCTCCTCTTCGTAATCTTTCCTTTCCCTTCTATGGCATGAGATCTGGTAGCCTGCAGAAGGATAATAATTAATAGTATGTGTGTTTCCAGTAATCACTTTTTTAAATGAATAACCAGATGACAAGCTAATTTCCATGCTGTTTTCAGCAGGCGTAATTGTGTCTCCTTCTATAAAACCAGTGATTTAACTATGCAAGGCCCCAAATATGAATATAAAATGTTCCTAGCTCTGGTAAAGGTTCCATACTGCCCCTGTGCAGTGTGCTGGAGTACAATGTGGCTTCATGAAAGGAAATGAAATCTTGAAATCAGGGAACGAAATGAACAGAACACAAAGGAGATGAATTAGGATGAAATGGAATGCAAATGAAAAAACACCAGAAAGTTCTGAAATGAAGTGAAAATATTTAAATGGAATGGGGTGACATTAGGTACAGTGAAAAGTTTCGAAATTGGCCAAAATGACAGATCCTGAAATCTCAAAGTCAAGGAACGAAGTGAACCACAGAGACATAAAAAGAATTATGGTGAAATTTGCTCGAGTACACAGCACAGGGGTGGCAGCAAGGAGCAAGGTGTGAAGGAAGCAATGTTGGGGTATAGCTGTGGTCCACTTGGCATGCCTTGTGCAGTGTCCCTGGAGCTCTGGGCTTTGTGGTTTTCTGAACCCCAACCCTAAGTGTAACCCCAATGCTAAGGTGAGCAGTAAAAGCAGCTTTTTACTGAGGCTGAGGTGCCCAGTACATGGAGATTGCCAAGGAGCAAGGTGTGGAGAAGAGCAATGGTGGTGCAGTGCGTTGGGGGTTTGTTTTGCAGTGAAATGGATTGGAACTTGCAGAAATGATACACATTGAAATTGAGAGATTCCATTTCCATTCATGAAATGAAGAATTTCGTTTCATGAAAGGAAATGAAATCTCCAAACTAGAGAAGGAAGTTAACCGAACACACAGGAGAGGAGGTACGATGAAATGAAAAACAATTGAAAGAAAACCCAAAAATTCTGAAATGAAGTGAAAACTTTTAAGAGGAATGGGATGATACGAGTTGCACTCAAAAGTTTCAAAGCTTTTCTAAATGATACCCATTGAATTCTCCATATCAGGGAGCAAAGTTAGCCAAACACACAGGAGAGGAATTACCATAAAATGAAATGCAATAAAAAAAAAAGTCTGAAATGAAATGAAATTAAATGAAAACAATTAAATTGAATGGGTTGACATGAAGTGCAGTGAAATGGACTGAAACTTGCTGAAATGTTACTCACTGAAATCACAAGATTTCATTTCCTTTCATTAATACTGGGAGCAAGTGAAATTAAGGCCATGATTTAAACCACTTGAGTAAATATTTTTTTTATGTTAGTGCCTTGGAGATCTAACTCTGGGGACTGTGTCACAGGATATATTTTCTAAATTTTCTCAAATAATATCTCCAAGGCCTCTCAGTTATTACCATGGTGATCTTGCTCCAACTCAGCATTGAAATTTCCCAAAGCATTTTATAATCACATTTGTGAGGGTACTGAATATTTGCTCTACCTGAGTGTGCCTTCATACTGAACTTTCTGTAGGAAACCAGACAGGCAGTTTGTACTGGGATGTGTGTTGAAGTTCAGATATTAAGTCAACCAACCTTTTTTTGACAGAACAGCAGATTAAACTTACCTTGTTTCAATAAATGTGCAATGTTTTTCTGCAATGTCAGAACAAGGCTCCTGTGTCATCTTGTTTCTGCATGAGAGACAAGCTCAGCCCCAGAAATCCTCCAAGCTGGTCATCAGGCTTGTCTTCTTAGAGGGCCGTACTGAGGAAATAGAGTTTGGCTTTTGCTGTGCTGCAGAATCAAGTTGTCAGGAATTTAAGTGGTTGTAAATGGAGCTTTTGGAGAGAAAGTTTTTGTACTGCAGCAGGGATGTATGGGCTAAATTTAGCCACTAAAATCAACAGTAAAAAACACAGCCTTCTGCAAGCTGGAATGATTCAATTTGACCAAACAAAATTGTTCCCTTCTTAAGCCAATAGTATCTCCCAACAAAAAGGCTTCAAACTAACCCTGGGCCTAAAGCTGCCTTGGGGAGCCAAGAAGCCAAGAGATTTCAGCCAGGTGTTTCATAAAGCCAAGGCTCTTAATGTTTCTTTTACACTGGCAAGGAGCAAGGCAGCCAGCCTTCTGGTAACACACTAGCAAGTGCCTCTGGTCCCCTCTCTCCTAAAACTGTGTTGTTGTTCCATTTTATCCTCTTTGAGACAGGGCTGTAATTAAAATGGTTTGCCACTGCTAAGGCAATTTGAAAGGAGGACGGACCAGTCCTAATACTTACCCAAAGACGAGGTTGAGACTTTCTGATGGTGACCTCACAAAAACAAGGCCATTTCTGTGTGCTGGACTATGGCACAGGATGTGTATTGTGTGTGTAAACTTCTGGGGTTTTTTTTCAGAGCATTTGTCCTCCTCTGCACAAAGAGCGTGTTTTATGGCAAAGCACAATAAACTCACACTGGCTGCAGGTGCCCCAGCTCGGGCACAGCCCCAGGGCTGCTGGGGCAAGTGTAGATCCCACTGTGGGCTAATTGGCAGTCAGTGCTGGCAGTGCCCTGGGTGCCTCCACACTGCGGTGCTGTGCTGCATGTGAACACTGAGCATGGGGGTACTGACTGCTCAGCAAACCCTGGGGCCCTGAGTGCATTGTCCTTGTCCTCTTAGCATTACAGAGCAGAATTCCTGACACTGTTGGTAAGCCTCTGCTTCCTTCTCGGTTCCCAACCAGGCTTCAAAAATATCCTCGAGTGGGTGAAGCTATACTGGAGAGCGTCTTTATGGGAATCATCCAACATTAGCCCTGAAGAGGGGACAGACTAACCATTCCAGGCTCTTCCTCCCTCATGCTTTTCTACTCCTCCTCCCTCTAGCTCCTTTCCTATTCCTATCATAAGTTTTTCTTATGCTCTGCTGGGTTTTTCCATCACTGAGAATGCTTGGCACGCACAGCTTTAAAGCGTGGTTCCAGCCATCACTAATTTGCAAGCTTTTGTTTCAGCTCAGTAATACTTGTATGCCATTTTCTGTCTGAGGATCTGATTCTGCATCATATCAAAGATGCACCACAGAGCCCACAGGAGAATGGAAAATTTTAGGATCGCTTCTAAAAGCAAAAAAATGGAGTCACGCTGAAGGAAGTGTTTAAGCTTCGTTAGAGGTGGCAGACTTGGGAACAAGATCCCAGAGTCCTGCTTAACCCTCTATTGCTGATGGTTCTTGCCTGGGTTCATCTCTGGACCTGGGTCCATCTCTGGTGTGATCCCTGTAGTTTAGATCTGAATAACTGTAACATTAGGGTATTCAGATTTGGGCTTGCCTTGGAGCTTCCTTTAACCATGGGTTTGTTACTCTGACAGATAGCGATCAACTGAAACCTGATGTGACAGGTCTGTCGGTACTCTTTCATAGCCACAGAAATCATGGTATTGATTGAAGAAGCAGCGCGGTGAGACGCAGAGAGCCGAAGTACCGCTGTGGCAGTCCGGGACCTGCCTGGAGCTCCAGCGGGTGCCGCGGGGCAGGAGAGGGATGCCCTGGAGGTTAAGGGGAGAGGAGGCGGGAAGGGGCGACGGGATCGAGCGCGATGGCTCCCCCGCTCCGAGGGGACGCGGCGGGCGGGGGCGGCGGTGCGGGGACACGTCATGCGGGAGGGAGCGCCCGGCCGGCCGCGAGTGGGCTCCGCTGCGGCCGGAGTGCGCTGCCGTCTGAGCATGCTCCCGCGGGGCTCCGCCGGCCTATATAACGGGGCCGGGGTGCCGGCGGCAGCGGCAGCAGCCCTGCTGAGGCACTGGGGGAAGTACCGCGCCGCGCTCCGCTCCTCTCCGTACTGCGCCTCTCTGCACCGCTCCGCTCCGCACGGTACCGCAGCGCGCCGCTCCGTACCGCGCATCTCTCCGGACAGCAGCGCTCCGCACTGCTCCGCGCCGTTCCGCNGCCGAGGCAGCGCGCCCCGCTCCGCCGGCCCCGGCCCCCGCGGCGGACTCTCCCGCGGGCGGCAGGATGGCCGCCAAGCCGGCCGAGCTGATGGGTATCTGCTCCAGCTACCAGGCGGTGATGCCGCACTTCGTCTGCGTGGCCGAGGAGTTCCCGCCGCCCGCCCGCCCCGCCAAGACCCCCAAGGGCAAGCTGCGGCGGCCGCGGCAGTCGCGCTTCAAGACGCAGCCGGTGACTTTCGACGAGATCCAGGAGGTGGAGGAGGAGGGGGTGTCCCCCATGGAGGAAGAGAAGGCCAAGAAGTCTTTCCTGCAGTCCCTGGAGTGCCTGCGGCGGAGTACCCAAAACCTCTGCCTCCAGCGGGACCGCCTGGGCAGCTGCCGCCTTCGCAACAGCCTCGACTCCAGCGACTCGGACTCGGCCCTCTGAGGGCGGCGGCGCTCGGCGGGACCCGGCCCGGCAGCGGCGGCACGGACTGGGCTGCAGGGAGCCGCGCCGCCGCCGGAATGGGAGCGCCAGCACGGGCAGCCGGGTCGGGATGTTTTCTAAGAAAGCGCTTGTACCTTCGTTTCTATTTGATTGTATGAAACTCACCATTTAAAAGACAAAAAGAAAAAAAAAAATCTTTTCTATTCGTTAGAAGAAATGAGCTGTTTTAGATGCATTGAGCTGCCGGACTTTATATTTATTTTTGCATTTAAACTGTTGACTGCGTTAATTTAATATGTTTCTACCTTAATGTCTGTTATTATTTCCATAAAAGAGTAATAAATCTGATATATTTGCACAGTACTTACTGGGCTGTTCTTATTTCAGGGATACAACTGTCCTTGTTCAGCTTTGACGGGTAAAGGGATTTAAAAGCTGTCGGTAGCTAGTGCAGAGCTGGCAATGATTTTCTTGGGAATGCTGCTCAGAGAGGTTTTGCAGGCTGTACAGTTAAGTATAAACTAATGAGACGAAAGTCAAGTTAGACTGATTCTAAACTACTTTATTTACTTTGAGATCTTTGTGTTAACCTGAATTGAGGTTTAAAGAGGGTTTATAACTGGTGCCCAAGAACCTTAATGCAACTGGGCAAGCCTCCTGCATTCACAAAAAATGCATATATAGTTTCTATTTTCATCCAAGTTGGTTTTCTCTCTTCTCCCCTTCCCCTTCTGACCCATAAGTTATTTTGTGCTGCAGATAGGTTTGGTAATTGGTTAGAATGCGGTTTTATTTACCAGAGCAATTGATGCTCTGTGGCCATGCTTTTCTTGGAGTTTAAAAGTAAGGGGATTTTGATGTGGTAAATTTGTAGGAGTGAGGCTTCTGTTGTGCTGCTGCATGTGTGTGTGCTGGTGCATGTAAGATTTTCTCTGTCTGTGGGATAAAGGCTGAAGAGCATCTGAAGCTCTCTGCAGAATGGAAAGCAAATTCCTGGACTGGGAATATTTTGCCTGTATTTTCTTCATTCTCTTGAAACATTCCTGTGCTAATAGTGTAATCCTTCCAGGCAAGCCTCGGGCAATTAAACCTTCCCAATCAGAAGGTATTAGCTGATACTGAGCTGCAGCTAATATTTCTCTGGTATGATTTTCGGGGAATTTACAGTGTTTCTAATGTGATTTGAGGTGCAACCATACCGATCAGTATGGAGAGGTAAGGGCTGGGGCAGAGGAAGAAGACGGACATGGTGCTGGTGAACAGGGTGTCTTGGTAGGGCTGAGAACTGTGACTTGTACCCTCTGGGCACTGAAGTACAGCAGATGACCCATGTGACTGGCTCATGGCTACAGCAAAACTGAAGCTTGTCTCTTTCTAGCTTAGAGCTGAGGAAAATCCGGGGGGCATGGGGTGTGGCTTGTTTTTGAACATGGCCTTCACAACTCCCTTGCAGTACCAGCACCTCCAGCTGACCTCCAGCACCAGGGGAGGGTTGTGCAAGCGATTCAGCAGGTAAGAAAGCAGGTCTGGACTCTGACCCAACCTCCTCATAAAAAAGCATTTAAATGACTCCATGTGTCTCCCTGCATGCAGCCTGCAAAACAGCTTCTCTCCCTTTGCAGTTAGACCCTCCTGGCTGCTTTCTCTGCATGGTACACACGTACATAACATCTATGCACAAAGCAAAGCATCTTGACCTCCAGAACAACTTTCAGTCAGGCAGGCAAACTGGAATCAGTAAGACATAATCTGTTACCGGCAGCTGGGCTAATTTTCCTCAACAACTTCCTAACAGTGCTTCAATTCTGGGAGTTCTGGGTTTGGTAAAGGATTTGCAACATCTGTGGGAATGCTGTAGCCATGTGCCTGTATGTTGCATAATGTACACGGCTAATAAGCTCCATAAGATTACCAGAGACTGTATAACATCCTTCCCATACTGCAGGTTTTAGGCTATTTTTCAGTTTCCCTTTGCTTTCAGGTCTGGTACAAATCCCTGTGGTACACAAAGTGCGGGGTAGCTTAGAGAGGCTGTGAGCACATGGTGCTTGTCCCCACTCCTAATTTTTGTTTAGCAGCTGCGGTTGCTGGCAGGCCCTTCACCGTTGCCATTCCCATCCCTCCTTCAGTGTGCAGCTGTGCTGCCACCACTCAGGAGGCACAGGAGGCTGTGCTGCACCAGCCAGCAGCGGAGCATCGGGTACTGACTTCCTGGAAGGAAGGGTGAGAATAGCTGTGCTCTCTCTTCTGTTTCAAGAGACAAATGTAGATGTTAATATATCTACGAAGGGTATTTGCAAATCTGCTGTAGCATGTTTGAGGAAAATGTCATATTCCAGTGGTTAGGCTGAATAAATGAGTTTCTCTTCAACTGTTCTTTGTTGACATTTTTCTGTTCCATTTCATAGTTAATAACATGGGAGATGCCAGTGCTAAAGATAGACTAGTGTTTATCTTCCAAACAGTTGCAATCAAGGCGAAAGGGTGAAAAGCCGGGGTGATTTAGCTATGTCCTGGAGAGGTCTTCCTGAATGCAGCTGGAAAAATAAACCTCCCTCTCAGTCTTCCTGTGCTGCTAATTTTGAAGGTTTCTCATGCAGTACTTTTTAGTGTCATGACTATCGTGTCTGTCTGTCCTGTAAGGATTGCAGGAAGATTTATTAAATTCACTTTAGTGAGGGTAATAACTGTATCAAAGGGGTTTGAGTCTGTCATCCACTTCCTAGGCTTGAGGTGTGGGTTGTACATTTCCTTTCAGCAATTCACAGCTTAAAAGCATCCAACAGATGCCATTTACAGTGATGCTCGGCATGGCAGTGAGTAGGCACGAGCATTCCATGTCTGCACAGGAAGGAGCTGGAAGTCAAATGCTCATGGTGCAGGAGGATGTGTCTCAGGGCAGAGGCGAGACTGAGCACCTAAGGGGTGTCTTCAACACTATTTTTCCAAATTACAGGAAATTGCACAGGAGAGTTTGTCTTTAGTGGGACTGCCTGTTATTCTCGTATCATGTTATGTATAAATCATTCTGTCCTCGTGGCAAGAAGTTCATCCGGTCAGTAAAAACTTGAACTTGAAAGCAATTCTTTTATTCTCTTTCTGTTTTGTGTCCAGTCCCCTCCATGCCTGTCAGCATTTCTCCCCTGTGCTTGTTTTTGAATGCTGTGTTATTGTAAAGTTCATCATGCTGGTGTGGTGGATCTGTGCCTCTATGCCTTATTTTGTCCTGATCCGTGTAGAGGGGATCTGAACTGTACAGTATCATTGCTCTACCAGAATCAAGAAAATAAAATCCTCTCTGTTCATCTTAGGAGAGAGCTTTTTCTGTTCTTTTTGCAAATGTTTTAGCTAAGTTTGCTCAGTAGTTAATGGAGGATTCCTGGGTGCAGTTTAATGTCTGCCTCAGGAGGCTGAGGACAATCTCCTGTCCTAGCTGTGTATGCACCAGTTCTGCTCTTGCATAACTTCTGTCACCCCTGGGTTTCCAATAATTCACTGGCAACATTTCAGAGGGAAACTGTTATCAAGAACAAATATGAGAAGGTGCTTGCAATTCCTGCAGGTTTTTGTGCTGGGATCATGAAAATGCATTTTTTTTAGGAGCTGGTTACTGATAACCCTTACTGGTGCTGGGGATCTGACCCTGCAGGAGCACAGTGGACAGACTGTGGGACATTGCTGTTGGTAAGAAGCACCACACTGTTGTTATCTAACCTCCAAAGTGACAGCTGAGCCATGGGACAGAACACAAACTGAGGCATCTATTTAACTGTCAGGCTGACAGCAAACAAATTGCAGTGTAAGAGAGGCCGATGGGTGAACTCTAGCAAATCTGGTTGCTGTGGTTTCTCAAATGTCAGCAGTGCCAGCAGTTTGCTGGCTGCCCTCCATGACGTTTGGCTCCCTCGCAGCATGTGTGGACCTCAGCCTCCAAGGGCCCTGGTCTTAGCCTTTTGAGCCACCACCAGAGAGACCAGCATGATTCTCCAGGTTGCGTTGAGCCTTGCTTAAGTCTCAGCTGCCATGGCATGGCTCAGCCTGGGCTGTCTTTTATACATGAGGCCCGCATTTCTGTGGGGTGAAAAAACCTTGGGGAGGTGCAGATAACCTGAAATCTCTGAGCAGAGCTCAGAGTGCCTGTGCAGTAATGGTGCCCTGGATTTGCAGTTTGACTTTTCACAGCCATCTTAAATAGAGTGTGCAAGCTGCAAGCAGTGTTTCAGCAGGAGTGGCTCCCAACTTTAGGGTATTTTTTTAAGCTGTAAAGATGTAAGATCACATGCTGAGCAGAAAATAATCAGCTGTCCAGTAACCACACAGCAATAAGATCTTCCTTCTCCTGAAGTAGGAGGCCATTGCATAGGACAGGGTCAACCCTGAGGGCTTCATCAAGTAGTATGTGGTCTTCTTGAGTAACCTGAAGTCAGGTGACTGAATTTGGAAGAATTAATTAATTGTGGGAATGAACTAATTATCAAGCAGCATCTTGCTACATGTATGTGTGTGTCCCTGTGCCTGGTCTGTGTAGTCTGGAGTGAGTGCTGCCCATAGCAGAGCAGGCCAACCCTTGACTTTATGACAAAACACTTCCAGATATTTAATTGACAGTGCAATTACTTAATTGGTAGCAGGGGAGAAGGAAATACTACCTGCAAAACCAAGAGCTGTGAAATCAGAGTCTCATAATGGTTTCTTGTGCTAGAGGATCAACCTTAAGGCTGTTAAATGTGCAAACTTGGTAATTATGCATTTGTGATTCCTGTGTTAGCAAATGTCATGGCACGTCACAAATAGCTTAGGGACAGATCCTGATTTTGGCTGCACTGGTGTCAGATTGGCTTTGGTTCAGCTGTACTCAGGAGCTGATCTGGATTTGCTCCTTGTTGCATTCATACTATTTGCTGATGTTGCTGAGCATGTTTTTGGACTGGCTTGAAATGTCCAAGACATTTCTCCCCTGCTCCATCATGCCTGGGATACTCTGAGGTTTCACACAACCTTCCACAGCTTTAACCATCCTTGTGTTTTGGAAGCAGTGTGAATGATGTATGTGTGCTTGGCTGGAACATCTGTTCCCTTCACCCACGTGGAGTGGGAGCCAACAGCAGCAACGGTGAAAGGCTGGGGGAACTGGAGCAAGAGGGGAGGGGGCTTTCCTTTGTCCCCTCTGTCCATCCATACTAATATGAGGCTGCAGAAGACTGTTTTTGAAACCAAGCTGAGGTTCACCGAAATCTGATTTCATATAAAACAAGATCTACCTCGGTAATTTATGACTCTGTTCTAAACAGAGATTCTTTGTTTGGAAATGCTTGCATTGAAGAGGCTGAAGTTATTTATTAGGAACTGGAGAAAGGGAAGTTTTCTTCCTTAGAGTGATTTAAAACACTGTTGTTGTAGAAGTGGTTTTTTTTTTCCCTTCCTTGTGAAGAAAATGACCTTTCTTGGGCAAGAGGGAAGGGGACTGGGAAAAGGGAGAGGGAGAGAGGCAGCACAGCTCGCTTGTGAAACAGCTCTTGGCTAATACAAAACCATGTGAAGGATGTTTATGTGCTTGTTACTTTTAATCTTGGGTTCTTACAAGTGAGAGTTTTCCCTTGGAGAAATATTTGGAGGTTCTGACTGTGATGGTTAAAGATACATTTCAGGCTCTTTTCACAACAACCTCTAATGTCTGAGGGAGCCTGCAATCTGATGACTCGAATGTTTTAGGGGAAATTCAGCAATGTAACATGGTTTTTTCACTGTTCCTTATGTAAAAGCAAACAGAAGGAAAGCAACATTGGACACATAGGTTATCATGTGTGCTTACTGTTAAACATTTGCTGTTAAGAGAAGTTGGATGCATTTCAACTGTAAGTGGCTGTCATTTATTAGCTGGGAGAGTATGCTTTGAGGTTCCCTGTGCTTTAGAGGCAGATTGGATGGTTGGGTTTTGAAGGGGCAGAAAGATGCAGTAGCACAGAACCCTGGAAGGACACAGCTCTGTCATTTGAGGAGAGGAGTGAAAACAAAAATACCCAAACTCAGAGCAAGTTGGATGTGGCCCACCTGCCTAAGACAGTGAAGAAGAGCCTGTTTTTAATCAACTTCTGTTAGTACTACCCCGCAGTTTATGCACCCTTGGGATCCAATGAAATGAACTGAAGAATTAAGTTTTGCCTGCTTTTACAAGCTCTGAAGCATAGTGACATTTTCATGTGACATTTTTGGTTCTTTTTCCTGAAATAAATGTGGGAGTTATGGAGTTATCAACCAACCCCTCCTTTCCCCAGAAAATCAAACCAAAATAACAAATCCACTAGTTTTATGAGTTTAGTTATGAATTTTCTATGTGTGTGTTTACTCCCAGATACCATGTCCCTGTGTATTTTCACCATACAGATGAAGCAAGCAAGCAAGCAAAACAGGGAAGGTGGCAGGATTGCAGAGATTTCTGCTAAGCTTTAGATGCCAAGGTGGTCCAGGTCTTGGAGCAAGGGTGCTGACAGCTGAGCCTCCCAGGGCTTACTTCTTGTTCAGCGACAGAGTATGGTCCTGTGCTTTCAGGGACAGATGAAGGGAGATGGGTCAGGGAAGAGAGTGCTGTTCCTAATCTTGCTAGTGATGCACTGCCTGACCTCGAGGAAACTGCTTCTCTCTGGACCTCAGTTTCCATGTAGGAGAGCTGGGAATTAATGAGGCTTGGTTCATTATTCCATGCAAACGGAGATCTTTTGGTTTGCAGACATGGGAGATGTGTTTGATTGGCGAATGGGAAGGATGTGGATTTATTCAGAGGACAAATGCCCAGCAATGTGATGTCAGGGTTTATAAAATCCCAGCTGTTTGGTGACATCACCTGTGCCAAGGAAGCAGGCTTTGCTTTGCTGGAGAACCTGGCACAGAGTCCAAGTCCCTCTGGGCCAGAGTCATAGAGTCACAGGACGGCTTGGTGTGGAAGGGACCTGAAAGGTCACTCAGTTCTAGCAGCTCTGCCATGGGCAGGGGCACCTTCCACTAGACCAGATTGCCCCATCCAACCTGGCCTTCAACACTTTCAGGGATGGGGCAACCACAACTCCTCTGGGCAACCAGTTCCAGGCTCCCACCACCCTCAGAGTAAAGAATTTCTTTCTAATACCCAACATAAACCAGACCTTTTTCAGTTTAAAACCACTTCCCATGTCACCTGTCAGAGGCTGCGTAGAGCCCCTGGCTGGCCAAAGGCACCTGCTCATTGGTGACATAAACACACTTTTGGCTGCTCAACAGATATTTATAGGAACTGGGGAGAAAACAATGTTCTGCCACTGCTGTTGAGCTAGATTTCAGGCTGAGGAAGCTGATGAATAGTATTTATACATCACTGGGATTGCATGTGGCCTTCTCAGGTGTCCCTTGCTCAGGAACCCGAGACTGGTGCCTTTCCTCCTCCTGCTATGCAGGGATCCCATGGTGTTTCTACATTAGAAAAGGGCCTGTTTTGTCGGCATGAATGTGAGTCTGAATCAGGGAGGAAGGAGGGCTTCCTGTAAACATCTGAGGGAAGAGAGCAACATCGTGCCCGAACTGAGACGTGGTTGCTTCAGGGGCTTAGTGGAAAGGAACTGACCAGCTGGTCATCAAAATGCATGGTGGCTGACCAGGCCAACCAGTGAAGAAAAACCTGAGCTAAACAGTGACAGCAAGTAACACAGAGTCCTTACAGGCAGAGATGTCCTTCTCCATAGGATCTGTATATGGCCAGGTTCCAAAACTGAGCACCCCGAGGGGATGCTGTAATGAATGAGCTATTCTGACAGAGAGACGGTGTGCAAAGGTAGCCAACAAAGCAGTAACAAGACGTTAACTTGACACAGACTGAGTAAATATTACAAAAGGGCGTGATGGTGATGCTGGTTTTCTACTATTCTTTTAAGCAGTGCTTCCTAGAGCAACAAGTCTGAGCATCTACGAGCTGCGGTGAGTTCTTGGTTTTGCTCAGGGAATGTACAGATGCAACGAAGAGGCACTTTGCAGTAGAGATAATCAAGCATTCAAATTTCTTAGCTCCATAGGGTGACACTTCCTCCCTTCATCCTCTACATTAAAGTCTTAGCTTCAAGGATGTAAATTAAAAGAATCCAAAAGAGTAAAAAAAGCTTGAGGATATCTCGGCTCTGGATATCAGGAGTCCATGATAAATGGATAAACTACCAGAAAGACTTTTCAAAAAGAGTAAAAATAGCTAGCATAGTTAAATAGTAGATGAAAGAATATTATTAGAAGTAAAAAGATATCCTACAAAAAGCATAAGTCATGTCCAAAGGGGGAAAACAGAAAGGATCATAAATACTGGGATGTTAAATGTGAAATCATAAAGAGAAATGCTTAAAAAAAGATTTTGAAGAATTGCTTGTAAAAAGCTGGAATTTTCTGCTATAAACTTTTGGAAACACATTGAAAGAGGGAAGTTCACTAGACAGTCTTTGGACCCCGGGCTGAGTGGAGACTAAAGTGCACACTCACGGAGAATAAGACAGTATCATAAAATCTAACTCTGTTCCCTGCAACACTGTAAATTAGGCATACTTGACTATGTATTCAATACAAAGTAGTCTAAAAGAGCAATTATTGATGGCAAAAGAAATACTGGAGTCATTGCAGGTAGTCTGAAGTCAACTTGCTGCTCAGCAACTATTAAGTGATAAGAATGTTGACAATTACTAGGAAAGTATGCTGGTTTTGGCTGGGGTAGAGGTAACTTTCTTCACAGTGTCTGGTATGGGGCTGTGTTTTGGATTTGTGCTGCACACAAGGTTGACAATATAGAGATGTTTTTGTTATTGCTGTTAGGGCTCACACAGAGCTGAGGCCTTTTCTGCTTTCCATGCTGCCACAGTGGTGAGGGGACTGGGGGTGCATGGGAGGCTGGAAGGAGACACAGCCAGGACAGGTGACCCAAAGTGACCAAAGGAATATTCCAGACCATATGGCATCATGCTCAGTATGTAAAGGGAGGGAAGAAGGAGGAAGAGGAGGATGTTTGGAACGATGGAGTTTGTCTGCCCAAGTAACAGTTACTCGTGGTAGGGCCCCACTCTCCTGGAGATGGCTGAACATCTGCTTGTCCATGGGAAACAGTGAATTAATTCCTTGCTTTGCTTTGCTTGTGTGGCTTTTGCTCTCCCTATTAAACTGTCTTTATCTCAACTCATGAGTTTCCCAGCTTTTACCCTGTCAATTCTCCCTCCAAACCTGCTGGTGGGGCATACGTGAGTGGCTGTGTGGGGCTTGGTAGCTTTCTGGGGTTAAATCACGACAGAAGGAAATCAAGAGCAAAGCAAAAATCCTAATCTGGAAAGCATCTAAAACGACATTGATGTGGTATCATGAATATTCTGTTTAGGCCAAGTAATTAAAAAAGAAAAAAATCCAAAAAGGATCTATATTTCCTGCTGTTGAACAGAAATTTAAGAGTAGAAACTTTTAGTTAATAAAAAACAAACAACCAAATATGAAGAAAGGAGGGAGATGCAGGAATAGTTTTTGAAGATCAGTGAGGACCTTCTTAATTATTTCTGACAATACAAAATTTGGAGCAGTGTATAAGTTATTGGACAACAGGTATAGGACAAACAAAAGGAAATATTTCTTTTGCACAATGAATAATGGGACAAACAAAAGGAAATACTTATTTTGCACAGTGAATAACAGAATCCTAAAATTCACTGTCAAAGAATGTGGTGGATACCAGAAGGGCCAGCCCACTCAAAATACACTTAGGCAGATTCCTAGGAGACAGGTTTATGCAGAGCTAGTAGTGATCCTGTGGGGGTGGGGGACAGAGACTCTCCAAACCCCTGGTTTCCAAAAGCCAGGTGAGTACTCCTGAGTGATGTACTAGTGCTTCCCTGCAGCCTGTGCACGTGGCCACAATTACAGCTGTGATGAGGGACTTTTATCCAAATGGCAGAAGCCTCTGAACACGCCTGAGCTGCTGCCTAGCTGTGCTGGCTGCCTCCACTTCTCTGGGGGACGTCCGTCTGCCTGGCCCATCCCACATGGTACCCACAGCAGTCCGTCCGGGCAGAGCAAGGGCAGGCCAGGGGTGCCAATCCCCTGCCAATGCTCCCCCGGTGGCAGAGGAAAGTTCTTGGCTGAGGAATTTTCCATGGCTGTGGTGATGCAGCAGTTCCTTGCCCACAGAACTCCAGGAATCCTGCAGGGATCCAGCAGGGGGGTAGTGCTGGCATGGTCCCTCCAAGAGCATTATAGGTACCTGCAATGGAAGGAAGTGTTCAAGACTGTGGTGTTTGCTGCACAAATGCTGTGTTACAGCCAAAACTGAGGGAAAGTTTCGTTAGGAGCCTAGCCCCTCCAAGGCTGGTTGCACTGACGCCCCAGCTGGCAGGGCACAATCACGGGTGGGCTGAAGCGAGAGGCTGCCGGTCCCTGTGCTGCCCCTCTCTGCCCCCACAGCAATGCTGTGCCCACTGCGTGCATTTGTGTGTTTGTGCTGACAGGTTTGTCTGCTTTCAAGTGATTGGAAATTCAGATTTATGAGAGGAAAGCCAAGATTTATGTTCTTGTTCTGCCATGTCGGTGTCCCTATGGACATGATCTTTATCTCCTGTGCTGTGTTTAATTCCTGTGTAGGCACTTGGAGATCGATCTTCAAGTGCGCATCAGCACCACCTCCAGAACATACCTAAATAAAGCAGAATTTGAGTGCTAGCATATGGTTCTTTTCCAAATGCCATGTTGGTCCTGCTAGAGAAAATGGTTATTTTCATAAGCTGCAGGGTTAACATTTCAGAGGCATGATTACGAAAATAAAATAGATGTCCAAATAAAATAATTGGGCCAAATTTTGCAATGACTAAGTAACTCCACTCAGTAAATGGAATGATACTGAGCAAGAAATAAATCATCCCAGAATTTGGCTCAGGGTTCACTGCTGGAGCCCAGACAATAATAACGGGTAGACTGGGTTTGTACGTGAAAAGCCAGGATTATGCTTTTCCCTGCTGTTACCAAATGTGCAGAGCCTATTTTTATCAAGCACATTCCTAGCTCATGTACTATGGGCTGAAAGCCCTTATCACTGTGTGATGCCCCTGCTTCCTACACAAACAAACTCATACACGTGTGAAGGTCTTGGCTGATCTTTGTAGCTTGGCTTGACGTATTTCCTGCTTCTTATCTGCTAGGCTTGATCAGGCTAGTGAAAATCTGGAGAAGGTCCTTGTCTTGCTGAGCCTATCGGGCCCTTCTGCTCAGAGCTTTCCAAGCTCTTCTTCTTGCTCAGCTTCCCCAGGAGATCTGTGCCTGTGGTTTCCTTGCATTTTAGAATAGGTTTAAAGTCTCAGAGGGTCAGGACCATCTGAGTGGGAGGCAGGCTGAAGAGGAAGGCTACTGCTGTTTGCAGTGGTTTCTGGCGCACCATGGGCAGGAGAGAATTCCCTATGGAAAACCCTGGAGCTGGGAGGTCTTCTTGGCTTTCCTGCAGGAACTGTTTGCGCTTCTCTGACAGGGCCTTCGGGCTTTTTTTTCGTTTTTTAGTAGTGTTCAGATTTTAAACACACCAGGTGCTGTTAAATCAAGGAAGTGTCAGAGCTCCCTTGCCTATCCACAGGTTCTTGGGAGTCCTCTGGATCCTGCCCATCCTTAAGGTTTATAGAATCATGGAATAATAGAATATGCTGAGTTGGAAGGGATGCACCAGGATCATCGAGTCCAACTCAGGCTTCTCTGACCTGAAGATTTCAACATGCTGCCATCTTCTCTGTGAACCTCTTAAGACAATGCTGGACCTGAGGTCTGTAAGGAAAACCCACCAGGCCAGACTGCAGCAAGCTGGCTCCTCTGGGCTTCATTGGGCTCGCTGCAGACTGGAAGCTGTGAGCCAAGCTGCTCCCAGGCTGCCCCGGTTCAATCCCTGCACATTGGCAGGGCTGTGTGGAAAGGAGGACAAGACTCAGGACCTTTTGGGACTGTTTTCTCACACCTTCTGCCATTGTGTCCTTGTGAAACACCAGTTTGGGGTTGTTAAAGGAGTATATGCTGTCCAGCCCACAGAAAGCTACCTCTTTCAGCTGTGTTCCTCAAAATAAAAATATGGTTGACACAATTCTTAGCACAGTTTTTCCCAAGTACATTTTGTTTTGTAAAGCTCTGGTTTGTTAATGTTCCTAGCTGAATATAACCTGCCCTGGGGAAGAAGTGCTGAGACTGGAGAGTTGAGCACCTCTTCCCACAGCCGTGTGCCCCATCCATCGCACAGTGTTCTGCTCCTTTTTGCCATCATCCCAAAACGAACAAACTTCACGGAAAGCTGTAACTCTGCTTAGTCTTTGCACTGCCTGCCTGCTCTCCCCTGTCTTCCCTGTGCTCTCAGCTCTGATTTACAGCCTAGAGACTGCTTGTCTCTGTGCCCCAGCAGATTCGCTTTTTCCATTTTGCTATCGCTGTCTCGGCCTGATGCCTGCTCAAGTGGGACAGCACATCAGGCTCAGCCTCCTTCTTTGCAGCTTGTAAGTACATCACGGCTCTCAAAGTAGGGGTTATTTTTACCACCTCCCCCTGCTTGTTGGTGGCACTGATCTGAAAGCAGCTCTCACAGCCGTGTCCTGGCCAACAGATGCTTTGGCCAACAGCTTCCATCTGATGAGATGGGAGCATCACTTAGGCAGACTGGGTCAGGGGTTCCTGTGCTCTGGAGAGGGATGAGGCTTCTCCCCTCATCCCTAGCCTCATTTTGCAGTTCCCATTATGCAGCCTCAGCCAGAATCAGGCCTTCCCCATGCTTCACCTTGTGTGTGCCTGAAAAACCTCTATGTCATGCTTGATGCATTATGGAGATCTCTCATCCTATCTCTGACTGCCACAGCACGCAGAATTAAATAAAAATATTAATAAGTAAGTATTTCCTGTCAAAATGTTGTGGAGTTAATATTTTTTTTCTTTGGCCAGGAGATTGTTTGTATATTTTCTTTTCTGCTCTGTTGATTTTTCTTTACCCAGCTTAAATGCCTGCTTTTGATTAAAACTGGAAAAATCTAATTGTGCCTGTACTGCAGCAGTGTCTCCTGGGAGGCAGTGCTCTGTGGCCTGACACTGCCCTTCTCTTGGCTGCAATGGATGAGGGCATCCCATTCCCCACCCTGGGGCTGTGCAAGCCCCCTGAGGCAGTGCTGCCAAGAAGGTTGTTGGCACAGGGGGAAGTGGGTGGACCATTCTGAGGGGGTCACCTGGGAAACAGGGCAGCTGGAGATGCCCAAGTGACAGTTAAAGTCAAATTTTCAAAATGTTCTGCTTTTGTTTCTTTCACCTGAGAGACAGCAATTTTCAGGGGGGAATTGCTCTTGCCTCTAACTCTTAGAGCCACCACTGATTTCAGGTCCAGCAAAGAGAGCCTGGTGTGAAGGCAGAGGGCTGGAAGGAAACGCTGCTGCTGCACATCAGCAGAGACAGTGGACTGAGGTAACCTTTGCAATTACTCCTGTAAAACTGTTCGAGTGCCTCTGTAAGAACCTTCAGGCTTTAAAAAAACGTTGTTGGGACTTTTTATTTAATGCTGCTGTACTAGGAAAGCTTTAGGGTTCCCTTGCTGTAGCAAAGGGCAGGAGGCCCTGATGTATTGCGGGAGGCAGTTTGCGAACATGGGAGAAGCCTGCAGCACCGGCACAGACACTCTTCTGTCCTGGGGCTCCATGCTGCTTGTTCATGAGCCATGGGGCCACAGGTCTGGTTAAAGACTTCCTGTGCAGATATCTATGCTCAGCATGCCTCAGTCCTGCCTGCCTTTGGGGATGCTTTAACCTGAGGATAGCTCAGGAAGAGCTCTGACCCCTTTGTGTTGCTTTTCTAGCATGATTAATACAGTGCCAGGCCCAGCTGCTCTCATTGCTCCTTAGAGATCCTCCAGCCACCTGCAAATACACCTAAACACCCACACAAGCCCACACCTTGTGAAACATGGGTTACAACCTACCACAAGGCCCTCTTGTTTTATCCACCACTTACAGATGCCAGAACACAAACCCAGCACATCCCATGCACTCCTGCTTGAGTGCACAAACACAAACCCACAGCTTTGTTTACCCTGGCGCTACATGTGTATGCTGAATGCAAAATGTGTCCTCATGGCATAGGGTTTGTCTTCCAAAGAATACGACAGTCTTTTGTGTGCAGCAGAAGAAGAGCTGCACAAGCAGCTCCATGAGAGAAGCAGCCTCCAGCCCAGCTTTGCTGCAGGGTGGCTGTGCTGCTGGAGCCAATTCATCTGGCCCCTGCCAAAGCCAGAACTGCCAGCTGAAGACAAAGACTCCTTGCAGTCTGGGGCTGCTGTGGCCAGACCGAGCTGCAGAGGAAAGTGTTGTGTCAATATTTACCCGACCCGCACGCACAGCTCCGTGTGCTGCCCAGAATCACGTGCACTTAGTGCCTGCCCTGTGCACACATTTCCATGTGCTGCTGTAAGTAAATCCATAAGATCAGAGGTGCCCAATGCAGCACACAGAAAGCCATGTGCAAGCTCCAGTGTGAGTCCCACACCTGAGTGCCAGCACCAAACCTGGCGCTGAAAACCCATCCACGTGGAGGAACCTGCAGCCTCTGGCACTGTCCATAGCACAGGAGTGGGCATGGCTCTCAGGGATGGCCAGGGTATAGACCTCAAACTGAAATGCCACTGGCATTTTAGAGGTGGGATAGCCTCTGGTTTCCTGGCATCTGAATACTGTGTACGTATCCTGTTGTTAGGAACAAGGACATTAGGAAGAAGTTTTCACAGGTGGGGTGATTGGGCATTGGAATAGGCTGCCCAGGGATGTGGTGGAGTCATTGTACCTGGAGATGTTTAAGGAAAGACTGGATGTGGCACTTAGTGCCATGATCTAGCTGACAAGGTGGTGTTAGGTCACAGGTTGCATTTGATGATCTCAAAGGTCTTTTCCAACCAAACTGATTCTGTGATTCCGTAATTAGCATCGGATATTAGCTGGCTAGTGGTGAAGAGAGAACCAGAGGGGAAAGGGATTGCCATTAATGGCAGTGACACTGAGGCACTTCTGACAAGTCAAAATCAGCCCTTGACCTGCTCAGAAGGGACTTACACTTCATGCTTGCAACTGAAAACCATAAAAATAGCAAAAATAACCCTCAAATTATGACTGCTTGCTCTTGGATCATGCTCATTGTGTTTTAGCAGCAATCTCACAAGGACCTAATCTAAGGCTTTAATTTCATGTCTCTCTGGGCTGGGGGAGAAATTTCTGGCATCTTCTCTTGCCTCAGGAGTTTGAAGTGACCATGTAATAAACTGAGGGATTCAGGTAGGTTTTGCTGAGGCACAGTGTCCAGAGTGGGCTGTGCTCCTGCTGGCTCAGCTCAGTCATGGTATATATCTGTCAGCCTTTTGAGGCTGAGGCAGGAGGTTAGGGTTCCTCTTGTCTTGCAGAGCCACTGTCACAGCATGCCTCTGAGCCAAGGTTTCACCACAGCTTTCTCATACTTCATGTACATGCTGGAGCAGAGGAACAAGCAGCAAGACAAGGACAAGACAGTGTGCAGAGGGCTGTTAATAGGAGAAAATTTCCTTGGAGGAAAACTGGAGGCATGAGCAGTTGCATTTAAGGCTTTTGAGATGGAAAATAAAGATCAGAAACCTCAAATATATTGTCCTTATTATAATCACTCATGTACCATTCCACTCCTCTCCTGCAAAACTAAATCGGAATGGCATTACCTTATGGCAATTTGGTGTTCTGACCATTCAGATATTTAAGGTTGGAATGGTCAGGTGAGGTAAGTGCTGTTTGTTCCAAAAAACCTCAGCATTTTGGGATGGATTCTTGCTGGAGGCAATATGAAGGTGTCAGAACTCCCTGTTCCATTCTGTCTTCAGGAAGCTAAATGTGGCAAAATAGTGGGAAAATAGTGTAAGATTAGGAGAAAACAGGGGTGAATGCTACAAAGGCTTGGACACTGTGGGCGTCTTTGTTGGCACTTGTTGCACAGCAATGCTGAGTCTGTGAGAAGCTGTGGAAACAGGTGCTGCTCTGTATCCCAGGAAAACCACAGGTGACGCTGTGAAAGAAGATGGTGTCTGATAGCATCAGGCTATGGAAGAGCTAGGAAGGGCAGGTTGGGCTCTGGGAGGCTTGCTGTGCAGATGGGCAGCATGGTAATACACATCGAAAGGTGTCCCCTGTGATCTGTTTCGCCCTTGGCCACACCACTGAGTCTGCTTTGAGCCCCACTTTGTGCTCTCCACGCTTTCTCTGGAGCTATATCTGAGCTGAGGTCAAGTTTCTTTTACTGTTAGCTGGGACAAGAAGAAAGCAAATAAAATCCAAGAGATAAATGGTGGCTGTTAATCCTTTCTGTGTGTTCCAGTCAACTGGATTTGTTGTTTAACAACCAGCAGCTCTCCCTCTGTGCAATGTTCCCTGGAGACAAAATGCTCAGCTCCTTACATATCAGATTCCAGCAAATGGGGATCCAAAAAGGCTTTTAGAAGAGGGGTTTCTGCTCAGTCGTGGGTTATTGATCAGTGGAAAGAACAAAATGCTCCTCATGCTGTGGGAACCACATATCTTTGTATCTTTAGCAATAAAATCAAATACTGGCTTTTGAAATACAGCCAGGGCATTGCATGGCAGACCTAAGGCTGCTGCTTCTCACTGGGGCCCTGCTCGTGATTTCTGCTTCTAACAAGGGGTCAGCAGAGAGGATTTTGTGATGAGGTGAGGAAGGTGGCTAGTGTTTTATTTGTGATTCTTCCAAAGTCTCTGCATGTGTGGGAAGCACAGTTCCCTCACCTTCTCTGCCTGCTTTTCCCAGGAGCCTGACCATAGCAACGTATGCACTTTACACACATCAGCATCCTGTCTGCAGGGCATGAACCTGGGGGAGCAGTTTGGGGCTGGATGTAATTCTTACCACAGATCTGATCCAGCATTTGTCTCCTGGGTAGGAAATAACTCCCAGGAGGTGCTGAAATTTCAAAAGGAAGCAATGTGAATTGAAGCATGTTGCACTCTGCATGGGGGACTGGCTTGCAGCAGAAGAGTTTTTGTCTGCGCTGGTGTGACAGGACATCCGAGCCCAGACAGGATGGATCTATCCATGAACCAGTACAACCTTCAGGTAAGAAAGCCATCTGTGTGTTTTGGTGGGCCTTGGCTGTATAACCTGCAAAGGGTAATTGTATTGTACTATAGGGATGTATTCTGTATCGTCCAGGCAAGCTCCCCTACACATGACCATGTGGCACCTGAGGGTGCAGCAGTTGCATGTGCAGCTGTGCAATGGCAGAAGCTTTTTTTGTGGCCTTGGGGCTGCCACAGACTTCATGGGGCTACAGCTGTCAAAGAAAAAGTGTGTCTTCCCTGGACTAGCTGGCAGGGCTGTGCTGGAGTCATGCTGCAAGTGTGAGACCCTCCTGTGTGCTCAGCTCTGGGCAGGTTTATTATTTAGGGCATAACCTCAGAAAACAGGATCGCAGAACCAGATGACTCCAGGAGCTGTTATTTATTAATTAAATTCATTATTTTTATAGATCTAGATTAATATTGTTTATGTATTTCTTCTTTAATACATTCCACCTTTTGTTTTATTAATGCATTTTCTACTCAGTTATCTGCTTAGTGCAGGCATTGGAGTTGGCCATGTCAGTACCAGATATTGAATCTGTTGTCCTGCCAGATCTCAGACGGCAAAGCTAAGGGTGAACATCCACCCCAAAGACAGCACTTGCTAGTCCTGAAGGACTAAATCTAAATGGTACCCGCTGTGTCTTTGGGATTCTGTACCTAATATTTAAGTGTCACAATCATTCCACCTTAAACCTATAGGTGCTCAGCTAATCATGATAATCAAGTTTCTGGTTTTCTGCCCAACCCATTGTCTGAAGTCTCAGACTGGCCTGACCCCATAACTGTACTCAGACCAGGTCTCCTAGAATAGACCTCAGATAAATGTCAACAAATATTGGTATTTTTGTGTTACTTTGTCCTGCAGTCCAGCAGACAGAGCAGTAACTTTTGGTGGGACAGAAATGAAGACTTGTGTCCCATCCTTACTCTGCCTGATTTGGCTCTGGGATTAAACCTGATTCCACCACATCCTGGAGGGAAGTGTAGGCAGAGGTGACAGTGGCACCCCTGTCCGCAGCTCTGTGTCTGGTTTAGTCACCCTAGGCAGGGTCTCAAGCTCCGTGGTTCTGAGGAGAGAGACATGCTGCTCTTAGCCTAGAGGCTGCCTCCAAAGCCCTTCTCCTTGGCCCCTCCTGCTATCCAGCTGGCTTCCAGCTTCCTCTGCCACTACCTTAACAATCTCCCTGTCTTGTACAGTGAACCCTGGAAACCTAATTCTTGACTGAACCTGTCCATGGGTGAGAAGACATGAAGGAGCTTGGCATTGCCAGGCAACTTGTGAACTATTTGTGAGCCCTGATTGCTACAACCACAGCAGCAGCACGTGGGAAGCTGCTGGTAGTGAGGCAGCACAGTGCACAACTAGTTAAGCCTTTCATGGCTGCTCAAAGAACCACAGAGAAGGAAGATGATTTTAAAACCAGCTCCTGATTCTGGAGCTCACAGCAGTCTCAGGAAGTGCTTACAAAAACAGGGCTCGTTTCAGGCAATGGAGGTCTGTAAGGTCCACACCTTATGGGCAATCTGGTATTGAGGAAGGGTACGGGGCTTTGAATTGCTCTTTGATATTTATTATCCTGTTGGGTTTTAAAAGCAATTCTTCTGGTGTGTTTAATACCATGGGCACAAGGAGGACTCAAGAGGCCTAAGGCAAGAGAGAGGATTACTCTTTATATACAGGCTCAGCAGAGCGATGTCCTGATGTAACAGGATCAGACACCTGGTTTGCTTCTGCATAGAGGACTCGGGCAATCAGCCCCATTTGCCCCTGCCTGCTCAGCCATGGCTTCAGGCTGTGAAAAATAGGAATTATGTGCAGAAAAAGTTTTGAGACTAAACAAAGTATTAGTTTTGGTTTCTTTTCCTTCTTTTCAGCTACAGGTCAATAGACTCACTTTTCTATACACAGGAGGATCAGAAATGTGGGGTTTTTCTATGAGCAGAAACTGAGAATCTTGTGCAAAGACAAAGACTGGGATTTAAAGACTGTTTAGTCCCATCTGATGTCCTGGAGAAGAGAGTACTTTCAGGGCTGTTTCATGCCAGGAGGTACCACCTCTGCCCATGGGGCAGGCATGCTGGCTGCCCCTCTGCCCATGGGAGACACAGTTTTGGAGCCACCTAAGAGTTGCTCCCACCAGTTGTGCTCTTTCAGCAGAACGGGGGGGTGTATTGCAGGGGTGTCTTTGCCCCTACAGTGACTTACTGCCAGCAAGCACACATATAGATCTTGCTATATATAAACAAGCAGGGTCAGAGCTCTTTTTTTAGCCTAGCTCAAAATATATCCCTTGCACTGCATTTCTTGCCACCAATTTCCAGTCCTGTCTTCTTGCCATAAAAAGCTCTGTGAGGTCAGTGAGGTCTGTCAGCCCTGGGACCAAAGAGGGGGACACAATAGAAAAATTTGCTATGGGACATTCTCCAGTACCCTGCCCCGCTGTGAGCAAAAAGTGAAGTGTGTACTTGTACTAAAATATTCCTTTAACATTTCAGGTAGGGAAGTCTCCAGGACAATTTTTAGCATTTAGAGTCAACCATTCTGTAAAATGAAAGCCCAGCAGATCAACTGTTCCAGAGCCAGCTGTGGGCGCAGGGGGAGTATCAAGAAGGATTGGATACTGTGGGATACTTGTCCCGCCACTGTAAGTCTCTTCTGCTGTACCAGGTACATACAGTTCTGTCCTCTCAAGGGCTGAGCTTTGCTTTCTCTTATAGCTGATAGGATCAAGGAGTACAGGGCAAGAGCATCCCATTTATCTTGTGCCAGTACGTGATGCGATTGGTGTTGCAGCGTGATGGTTCCTGTCATGCTTCAAACATTTCCTGGAGCCATCACGGCAATAATGAATGAAGTGCTGCTTCTGGCCTGCAGACCAGGGCAGATTTCAGGGATTCTGCCTTGGCTTTCCATCTTCCTAAAGCCGGACACCTTTGGAGGAGTTTGCAGTACAGCTGGTGTGTCACTGCTGCTATTTAACCTGGCTACATGGGGGCAGGAGGTGGCTGACCTAAGGCTGGACAGGCAATATTTTCTTAAAGGGAAACCTGCAGCCTGCTTGGCCCTTTCCTCTGGTTCCCAGGGTTCCTGATCCAGGAGTGCACACTCAGCCTGCCCTGGGAAGGTGCAGCAGAGTGTCCTGTGGTCACTGCTCCTGCTTCTGTTGTGTGCTCTGGTCCCCTGTGACAAAGACATCCCTAAGGGACAGCTTGCTTTGGAGGGCTCTGGGTTCTGATGGGCTCCCATGCTCCCTGGCTTTGCCATGCCATTGCAAGCCCCAGTGCAGCTGCTGAGCCGGGGCAGCTGTCTGAGTGTACGTGCTGCAGCCCAGGATGAGCAGATCATCTTACTGTCTTTCATCACAGGCTAAGCTTGATATAATTTGCCTTGCAATAGTCCTGGCTCGTCCTGTGTGTGTGGCTGGTTACTCATGGTAACTCGTGTCAGAGTAACTCAGCTCTGAGTCCCAGCTCTGGCAATTTGACTGTAAATCTTATGCTAGTTCAGGACTTTTTCTTACCGTCTTGGCTCCTGGAAGCCTCTGGTCTGGCAAATATCTCTGCTTTTGCTTCTCTAACACTTTCCACACTTCCTGTTATGGAAAGAAAAAGCATTAAAATGGGATTCCAGTATTCTTGGTGGGCTGGGAAAGGAGAGAGGAAATGCATCAACTATTAAAAAATAATCATGACTTTCTAGCAGTTTCATATCAGAAGGAGACAAAGAGGTTTTGAAACAAGCCATTCTGTTTATTCCTTTTATGAACAATGGCTCTTCGTAAATTTATTTCTGTTAACTGAAAGGCAACAGAAAACTAATGACATTTTGTCTTTCTTAATCTTTTTACAGGGGTTAAAGTGGGTTTCTAAGCAGGAAGCCTGGAAGGATCCCAGTAGATTAGTCAGTGGAGCAGAGTATTGTGAACTCCAGTGCAAAGATCCACAAGCTGCAAATCTATACCAAAAGGAAGACTGTGGACAGAATCATGTCAGCAAATATGTGGAGGAGGAAGGCAAGGATTATAAAGATGTGTGAAACAGACAGCTAAGTTCTTAGAAGTTCCTTACAGTTACCCATGATGCTTTTAAGGGAAAATACATTAATTTATGATTCATTACATACACAGGATTAATTTTCTAATTCCTTAGTTGTAATTAACTAATATATATATAAAACACAAGTCTTTCTTTGCATGGAGGCAGGAGGCTATTGCTATTTAGCAGTAGTAAGCTTGCCACCTTGGGTTGAATATCAGTATCAGCTGTAACAGAATTTTTCGTTCATGGCTTGATGATTACCAGAATACCAACTAGGAGAAGAAAAGGCTGGTAATGTAGGCTTACTACAAATTCCTGTAGCCTAGGAAGAGTCTGGAGACTGTAGAAAACAGGGAAAGATAGCAAAGCTGTTAAGTCATGGTGTGCCTTAAAGAAGATTTGCCATTGAGTGGGGTACCCTGATATCTGGAAGGTCACAACGAGGATTTTCAGCCTGGTTCCTGCATCCCTCCCAGCACAGATCACAGAGCACTCCCTGTGCACAGTGCATTCATTGCAAACTAACTTCAGACCTGTAGCATAGAGGATAAAACCTGCAACAGCTTTGAGGTTGAGGACACAAATGATTAAGAGCAAACCTGGTGTCCTAGATCCCGGCTGCAGCAGGGGTGCAAAACTCTAGGATTATTCTGAGACAGACTGTATCCCACCTCACTGTGAAGCCAAAATATATTGCTCTGTCTGTGACCTGTGAGGTCTGAGGAGGTACATTGACCCCCAGGAGGCTGGGAAGAAGTAACAAGCAGTTTGTTGAGACTGAAATGGGCATCTTGTCTGCTGGCCAGGGGGTGCTCACGATGCTGAGAAGGTGGGCATACAGACCAATCAGCTAATCAGATGGAGACAGGATTCCCATCTTCCTCTATTTGGTCATGTCTGGGGTTTGGTGGGGTTGTCCCTTCTGAGGAGGATTAATTTGGAGAGCTGAGCTGCAACAGCTAATGCTGGAAACAGCAAAAACTCCTGAATTTGTGGTGGGTATTGGGCCAAGAGACTCACTCTTCTCCCAGTATAGTGCCTGGCAAAGCTCCCACCACTGTTGTCAGCTACTGCCTTACAGCAGTGGGACAAGGTTTTGGAAATCCTGACCTACCAGCTTGTCTTGTAAGACCAAAGGCTATATTTTTTTTCACCTGTGCACCTGTCTTCTCACAACATCAGCTCATCTCTTCCTCCTAGTTCAACCATTTAATTGTATATGGCTATTCAGTGATTAAAAATGTAATGAGAAATTGGCACTTTCCTTCTGTTAACCCATAAAACTTCTACCTTCAAACTTATGCATTTGTCTCACTTCCAGATAGCTGCAAAGGGAATATTTGGATATCCACAAGACTAAGAGCAGGATCAGGCAGGCAAAAAACATGGCCAGTGCCCAGTTCCTGACATATCCCCATTTTGTGGTAAATGGAGAATCCATGTGTGGTGGACACAGTGGCCAAAGCTCAGATTCCCTGGGTCCATGTCATGGGGAGGGGAATGGATGAAGAAGCAGAGGATACTAGAGCTTGAATTTTGGCTATGGCCTGTTTGCTGCTCCCATATACAGTGCCCCATGTGCTAATTATAATTTCCTTATTCCTTATATTTGGCCAGGGCAAATGACAAAGTGGGGTGAAAGCCAAAAATAAGCAGGCCTCAGAATAGCCCTCTCCACATCTTCCTGCTAATGGCATCTCTGAAGAAGACTGCTTGTTCCCCTTCAGACAAGCTTTCAGAGGTTATTTTAATCCATTTTTAGTTGCAAATAGCATTTATCAGAATAAGTGTGGGCTGGTTGCCAGCTCCTTCAGATCTTTGACAGCCCGGAGGGGCAAGTCTCTGAAAAATAACTGAGTATGCTTCTACTGCATGTTCCCCTGCCCAGGGGATTTTGGGGACATAATAAGGAAACATTCATCTGATGGAGCAGAGCCCAGGAACCAGTGCTTTACTAAACCAGCTATTCCTCTGTCATCAACACTTGTTCCCAGGAATCAGAGCTCTTGCTCCTGTCACCAGTGGGGTTGCTTCAGATTCAATTTAGCAATCATTAGGAGGCAAAGAAGCAAGGTTGGCAAAAAGGTTAGAAAGTCAGTCATTTCTGAGTCACTGCTTAGAACATGACCCTAGCTAATTGTGTTCAAATATTCTTGCTGACAGTCATCTCATGGCCACTCAGTGGTCTCCAGTGAGTTCACCATCTTTGCCTAGTCCATAAACTGTTCAAAGTTATATTTTAGAAAATGCCATATTGAACACTAATTGGCATTCCCAGGGAAGGAAACCTGGAGCAGGCTGAAGATTAAATGATTAATTATTTAAAAGATTAAATGCCTCCTTTCCCTGGAGAAATTTTGATACCAGGCAGTACCTGGGCATCTTGCCCTACTGCTCTGTCCTGGACTCTGGGGCTGTCATCTTTCATCAATTCTAAATCAATTTTAGCATATCTTAGGAATAATATGTGTGGTGACCAGCTGCCTGACTTCCCTGGGCAGGGGGTGGCAGGCAAAGGAGAAAGCCCCGACAAAGGGGTGGAGGGCAATATGAGAGATCCCAGGGTCTGATAGAGGTTGCCATGGGAGAAATTTAGGAAAATATTGCTACATTCATGGTGCATTGCTGTCCTAGTGTCATAGTGACTTTGAAGACCACTTGATCTGGCCTTGATCTATTTATATCTCTTGTATTCAAAACCAGGCATCTGAAATGCAGATCAGAAGGCATTCATGAACAGTACTATGCAGAAAGCATGTTGAGTGTGTGATACCTGAGACAGTTTTAGATGCATGATCCTGGCCCTACATCAGCCAGCATAATAATGATAAATTCTTCGCTATGATGGGGGGAATTGTTGTGTTTAATCAAGAATACAATGGTACCGGTCAATTTTTCTCTCTCTCCTGACCTGAGACCCAGTTACATGTTTTACAATGTGCAAAATATGTGTTCATAGGTTTTGACAGTCACAATAAACATTTCAGGATGATATGGGAATTTTCACAATGTTGCTAAGTTCTTGTTTCTTTATTATTTAAAAGAGTAAAACCTGGTAGCAACAGAACCCATCAGACATGTTAATGCATAGATGCAAACAAACCTTCAAGGAATATTAGCCAATCTTTTTCTCCCTATTTTATTTCACTGTTTGTGAGAGGAAAGGCTTGGCTCGAGGTGAGCAGGCAGATCATGTTTCTAATTATGTCAAGTTTGAAGGCTGACTAGACAATCCTTGCGGCTACTGTTGATCTCCATCCCTGCACTGTCAGGGTCTTGTGACCTGTCATTTGCTGCCTGGAAAATGCCAATAAAACTGACTTACCAGCTGTGTGTCATCCTCTCAACACCAGTAGGGCAGTTACAATTTTCCAATTAAATACTACTCCTTTAACTTGATTGAATAAGGGTTCCAGCAAAAACCAAATGGCAGCCCTTACCTACTAGCTTGTGTCAATTCTGTCTCACTCTGTTTCCACAGATGCGCTTGGCTGTTGAGCAGGGCTGGCACAACAGTGGAAAGAGTAGGGGATGATTCACTCTGCCGCAGCAAGCTGGGGATGCTTCTGCTCGCTGCTTCCAGACTAATTAATTTATCATGAAAGTGGAGGAGTTTTGCTGCATGTCACCATGCTTGTTTTTCCTGCCTGGGCTTCCCCCATTATTTCTAGGAGGATCTTCAATGGAAAAATTGGATCTGCTGTCTGTAAGTGCATCCATCTCTCTGATGATGCTGCAGGACTACATGGGAAACCCCAGCAGCATTTTTGCCTGCATGATTCCAGGCCCTGCATCACAACAGTGTACCCAGGATATGTCAGAGACCAGGCTGCTGAGAGTGGGGATGGCACCTGAAGTCCCATGGAGGAGGCAGCTGCTCCTGGGTCACTGGCCCACTTTCTTGGCTGCTTCCTGCCTTGGTGCCTTACTGGTTGTGCCAGCTGGAGCCTTGAGGGAGCTGCTGCTGATTTAATCTTTCGATAAATTCCCCTGTGCAAATACAGATTAAAGCATTGCCCTCTTAGGGAGGGCCGGTGCCAGGAGTGTCAGACAGCAGTCCAAATAGTTGCATGGAAACCTGGAAAGGACATTTTATGATCTTACCAACAGGTTTGAGTCACAGATGTCCTTCCACTCATGCACTCCTGAATTCAGAGCCTGAAGTGCCAACTACATTGTCACAGCTATTCCTATTCATGACAAAGATGGATTTGGATATTTATATAAATACAGGGGTAGAACTTATCTTAAAAGGCTTGCATTGCAGTCTGGTAAGCAAAGATTCTTCCTCATTTCCCGCAGTTCCCTTGAAGTCAGTTCTCAGGGCAGAGGCGGGACGCAGTGTGCGCATATTCTGGGGTCGGCAATACAGAAATGAGTAAGCAAAGGGCTGCCTCTTGCTTTGAGTCCAGAGCACTCGGACATGCTGTCCTGGTGGCAGGCACACACCAGAGACAGGGGGCAAAGTTTGCTCTTTTCCCAACAGGCCAGAGCTGTCTTTAGCATCTGAGTTCCCACCCTGTTCTCCACCGCCCTCTCGTAAAGGGCACTTGGACACAATACTGTTTTGCATGGGCTTCCAGAGACCTTTTAAGGCTGTGGGGTTTTTCCTTAGTAGCTGCAATTTACTGGTAAAACTTGTCTGAATTATGCAGGCTTTTTATGGTGAAATGGGTTCAAGAACCTCTATTTTTAGTCCAGCTCTAAACAAGTGCAAGAATTACCGCTGGCTAGTCTCGTGTTCCTCAGTGGCGCTTTCCCTCACCAGGGCTGTCAGTTTTCTGTGCCAGGTAGTTGTAAGGTGGCAGGAACAGTCAGAGAAACTGGACTATTTAGTCTGAAAGAAATCATAGGCTGCTTTCCCAGGACCATAGAAAGCCAAACAGTCCTCTTGATTTGTCACAACAAGCTGATGTGACGTTAACTAGCAAGCCCAGGTTGCTCTCTGAACAGGATACCTGAAAAGTGTTCCAGCTTTTGGAAGCTTGTTGATCTGGAGAGAGCATGAGGTAAATGTAAGCATGTAATAATGGAGTACTGAGGGTGTACGTGTATGTGCACTGTTGACATAGTGATGTTTCTGTGCACGATATGTTACAGATATTTAAAACGCACATTCCTTGACGGGAAGAGCTGTACTTGAAAAACCATTTGCAATCATAACAAGGACTCGGGTTGAGCTGCGGAAATGTTAACTGCGGCAGAGTTCCTTACTCCAATATCCGTTTATATAACGCATGTATGTGCTGTCCCTTTGTTTTATATACAAATTGACATGGAGTCCATCCCAGGAAGCTTATGATCCAGGCTTAGCACTAAAGGATGCTGACTGTGGCACGGATGGGAATGGCTGGAAAACACACAGGATCCCACCCTCAGGAGAGACAGTGATTGCCACGAACCCGCTGTGCTAATCCCTATCCGTATTGCTTCTCATTTGACCCCAGCTCGAGCAGGTATCAAACACCCTTGCAGCACACCTACAGCCAGCTGCCCCAGGAAGAGCCCTGGGGACCAGGAGTGGCAGACTACACCCTTCTGAGGCTGCCTCTGCAGCACACACCTGTGTCCCAACATCAACCCACCTGTTGCCTCCTCCTCAAGGCTCAGCTGCAACTAATCCACCAGTGCAGCTTCCTTATATACATCTCCTTGGAGAGAGGATTTTTTAGGTTCTGTAAAAGCCATGAAAGTAGCTCCAGCCTCCTGGTCCCCTTCTTGGCACAGGGGTGGTCCTTGGAAGTGTGGGAAATGTGCAGCCACCTTGCAAAGCTAATTCCCTACCTACTGGACTTCCCACTGCTGGCTTTATGACTGAAGCTGCCCAGGCTGCTGCTGCTCTTATCAGGTAGACCGCTATGGCTGGGAATGGGATGGTGGTCTGAGAGATAGTAAGCCCCAGGCATGGGGGGCTTGACTTAGGATGGCTGGACTGTGTCCCAGGGCTCCTGTGTGTCACTTGATGCAACTTGAACCCTTGTGGTCAAACAGTTTTGCAAACCAGTCAGAGAGGCTCTCAGGGCAAGTCCAGCAGGGCCTGCGTGGAGCTGGTTTCAAGGGGCTTTCTCACACAGGGTAAGGTGCACATGAAGGGAGGTGCACCTCCCTGAAGGGCTGTGGCCCTCAGCTCTTCTCCCTTGCATCTAAGTTGTGAAAAGCCATGGGGACTTGTGTAGGTAAAACCTGTAACTGGCAGATCATCTTTGCTTTCTGTTGCCAAAAGACCATTGAGAGCTCAGCACAGGCCCTGCCCTCCCTCCTGGGGACACCTGTGAAAGTATTGCCTTGTCTGTCCCAGCTCTCTCCTTGTGCCTCCCTCCACACTTGGCCAGCTCACGAGCAGTTCTGAGGATGTGAAAGGAAAGGACAGCCTTTATTCCAGCTCTGGGAGCACAGCCGCACCCTGTGATGCCCCAGAGGGATGCACCTAGCGCTGGAAGAGCAACAGCAGTAGGCATTGGCAGGGTGCAGCTCTCTGGCTGTGGGCCAGCTTGGCATGGCACAGCCTCCTGGGTTGTAAGTCCCAGGGGTGAGTTCCATGTGGGTAATTGCCTCTCTGCTTCCTGCAGAGTAGCACTGAGGCATCTGTTGCTGCTTTTCTGCTCAAAATCTATTCATCTGCAGACTGAAATGAGAACCAGCTGGTTGTTGTTGGGATTTATTTTTGAAAAAAAAAAAAACCCAAAAACATTTTTTGTAAAGCATTATTCTGTTTTGAGTTCCTGTTTTCTTTCCCAGCTGCCCCAGGAGTTGGGTTTGTAGGTCTCCCACTGTCCACATGTCCTCGCTCACAGTGTGGCTCCTCTGCTGCGTCCCGCTGTGGCTCCAGTGGGAAAGGCCAGGGTTACATTTCTCCCCTGATTGTGCACAGGGGAGCTTGTGCAAACTCTGTTTGTTAGTTGGGTATGTTTTCATCTGCTTATGGTTTCCTGGATTTGAGCAAACCCAGAAATCTCAAAGCAAAACACTACTGAAACACCATCTGGTTTCACATCAAAACAGCACTTCCCAGGCAATCCTCTGCCAGAGCTTGAGCCTCCCTTGCAGCCTGCAACTGCATATTGTCACTGACACCAGCACAAAGTGGCTGGTTTGGTGGTATTCTGCACCCACAAATCCTCTGCAAATATACAAAAACATAAGGCACAAGGCCAGCTTTCAAAATCTGGGCAGAGCAAACTCAACAACACTGAGCAATCTCTAGAGTGTAATTTTTACACCTTCCTTTGTTTTCTGTGTTTGATTTTATGAGAGTACAAAACTCTGCCTTATTTGTTTAAAATGAGAGGCCAGGTGTTGCTCTCACTTGCACCAAAATCAATCTACATTTACACTCAAGTTTTGCAGAAAAGGAGTACATCTGTGCCCTCTTTTTTGTTTTCTACAAGTATCCTTCCTCTTTTCTTCAGTTGTTGGCAGCTACATGAAGGATTTCCTCACTGTTTTTTTATATTTATTAAAGAATTTGTGGCTTTCAAAAAGATTTCACTTTCTTTTACAACTTCTAATAGTAATTAAAATCTCTTTCATAACACAGCACAACTTGTTCAGATATATTTCAGTGCTTTCAGAGGTCTTTTCTGTTCTTCCTGGGCACATTTCATCTTTTTCAGACCAAAGCGATCTTTACGATTATCTGTTCTGACAATAAATCTCACCTAATAATTTCTGCTCCAACATTTCTTGAGATGTGTTGTATCTTTGAAAAGAGGCTGTTTTGTCTTCAGTTCAAGGCCTCAAACTGTGGAAGGTTATCTCATTCCTACGTAAATGGTTCTAATAATTAATGGCTTTTGTTAAACAGTGCTCCCTATAGTTCCTCTGAATTTGCTTGGCTTCCAACCACTGCATCATATTGTATTCCTGGGTTTGTTTCTCTACCTGATTAAAAAGCCCTATTTCTTATAATTTCTTCTGCTGGTGGTAATTACAAATCATCTTTTGACCTTCTGTTGGGTAAACTTGGATTGACCTTCTTAGGATTTTTGCTAGAAGTATGTTTTCCAGATGTTGTATCTTTCTTGAAGCTCTTCCCTGAACTCTTGACCATTTCTGTGTTGTTTTTAAACTGTGAACACTGACATAAAACAACACATTCTCTTTCCATATAGCGGAGTAGGTTCTGCTGCTGTTTCAGCAGCAGTGTATACTAAGATAATGCCACCTCTCTGCTATTGCAGGATGTTTTCATGCTTGTAGGTCCAAGAATCACATTTGTTCTAGAAACGGGGTCATGTTTAACTATGTACCATGACCCTTGGGTAGGGTCAGATTTTAATCATCGCTAATGGAGATGCTGTTTTGTGAGGGACTGTCTTCCACTGTACCCATGTAACCCTCACCATCCTTTACTACCATATGAGCGATCCAAATTTGGATGCATTATCCACCTAAATGTACAACTTAATTTGTCATGTTGGACAGGCTTTTAGGTGGACCTGTACATTCGAGCATGCTCCTTGTCTCCAAGGATCCAAGCTCACCCTTTTTGTATCATAGTTAATGCTACCCGCTTTCCATGAGCAATACTAATGTTGTGGATTGCTGTTTTCATGTGACAATGTCAAGGGAGGCTGTAAACTGACTCTTGACATAAATGTACTGATAGAGTTATCTATATAAAATAAACTAGTGATGTCACCAAATATAGGACTGTGTTTTAATAAGACCTGATCCCATCAAAAGATAAGAACCTTTTCTAGAGAGAAAGTGGAATTTTGGTCTCTGTAGGTACTAAAACTGAACCAGACAAGTCCCTGAGCAGCCTCACCACCTAATCACACCTGTTTGTGCAGAAGCCTGGATGAGATGACTTCCAGAAGTCCCTCCCAACTCCAATTTTTCTGTAATTATATAATTATGTGACTAATTAGGTCACTACTTTTAATAACTGTCACTGTTCTCTACAGTCACCTTTCTGCATTTGACCCTGTTCCAAAGACATGTTAACTGGAATAGGCCCTTCAGATTTAAGTATCTTTTGTATCAAATCTACTTAAAGAACTATGTTTATGGATGAAATAGAAAGCCTTTCATTATCAGGTAATCCTGCTCATGCCAAGTACAAAACAGAGGTGCTTCCCGATGTGTTCCTCTGCAGGCTGACAATGTTATGGTGGGTGACTACCATAAGTGTGTCTTGGGGGCTGGCACTGGCGTGCCTGCAGAGATTTGTAAGGGGCCTCTCTCTTGCAGTCTGGCCAAACAGAGGCAACCAGAGCCAGTGGCTGGGCTCCTGTTGTCCGTGGAGCAGGGCTACCAGGCTGGCAGTCTCCAGGAGAGGTCACTCCTGCCTGCCAGAACCTGCCGGCACTGGACAGGGAGCTGCCTCTTCTAGGGCGGATCCTTACCCTTGCCTCTGCAACATGCAAAGCATGGTGGGCAGGAAAGACATCTCTTGAAGGTGGAGAAAGGTGCTTCTCCTTTTCTCCTCAGTCAGGCTTTCCCATTCTGGATGCATCCAGCAATATCAGAAATACTAAGTATATGAATGGCCTGTGATTTCAACACAACATATTTGATCGAGTTTATTTTAATGGCAGAATATTTCCAAATCGTTCTGCATTTGATTTGTCCCTGTGATCACATGGTTCTCTTCCTAAATACTGTGAGTAGCCATTCTCAAGCTCTTGTTTTATTCCAACCTTAATGGTAACTTTTGATCAAACACCACTGTTTTAATTTGGACTGGAAGAGATCTCTGAAGATCACCTGGTTTTTCCATCCACTCCAAGCAAGACCAACTGCAAAGCCACTCGGGGCCACATCTGGCTGATTACTGAATATCTTTGTTAATGGTGAATTCATAGCCTCTCCAAGAGTCTCTTGCACTGCTTGACCAGCTTCATCAAGGTTTGCTTTGTGTCTTAATACCCACGGAAGATTCCCTTGCTCTGTCCTTTGTTGACTCTATGTAATTCTGTTGTGCTCTTTATTGAGATCTTTTAATATATTCCCATATCAGCTTTCCCTTCCATTTCCCATATTAGTCTTGCTGCCCTTCCTGAAGTGTTTGAACTAACAGGGGCCAAGCATGTACTTTCTGTACTCGGAGAAGTCTGGGGCACTACAGCTCTGCAAGTGTGCTTCATATTGAGGAATATGCTCTGGTGCTAGAGCAGGAGGCAGCTGGAACCCCTGGCAGCTCCAGAGGGGCCCCTGGGGTGACATGGGGGACCATATGCCCAAGCCTGTGCTTGTGCAGCCTTTACCCACCTCTGTGACACAGCTGCTGCTTGGTTGCTGCTGCCTGAGCCAGGCATTGTGCTGCCTTCCCTGTTTGTTTTCTTCCTTGTGGGTTCAGTTGTTTTGCATCTGTAAGGCTGAGTGGGTGGTATGTAGTTTCGGTACACTCTGTTCTTTTAGTGGGTTTTTAAATGCAGGTAGTGCTTCTCAGAAGGAACATTACTGTCATTGAATGGCATCATCCATCTAAATACCTGGTTTAAATTTTACACCAGAAAATCTGATGAGATACAAGCTGACATCTTCTTTTCTTCATCTGGTTAGAGGAAGTCACGAAGTTTTTTCAGGGAAATCTTTATTCAAAGATCTGAAAATGTATAAACAAGTAGATACTTCCTCTGCTTTCCTTTGTCAGGCTGTTGGAATTTTCCCAGGCCACACTGTTTTATAATTTTCACTTGTTATTCCTTCTTTCAGATGGCAACAGAGAAATGAGTTGACAGGCAGTGGTGTCTGAGGCAGAGATTTGCTCTGGGGGGACAAGCACTCAGCTTTAAAGAAAACTTTGCTGTACTTTTGGCAAGGCTGGATCAGTGACCCTGCCACAGAGCAATGATGACTTTTGTCCAAGGGTACTCATACTGGTAAAAAATACAAAATGCCTGAAAGAGCTGTTCCCTGAGACTGTCCTTTGTGGATGGGGAGGTGTGCATGGCTTTTTTTCCAAGGGATATAGGCTAGGCTCAAACTTGAAAACATAAGCCTGGGCTGACTTATTTATAAAGCCAATCTTCTGCCAACAATACAAATAGTATATAGCTTTCCAGACTCCTGAGTGTAGGTCCTTACCTTTATTCTGCTCTCACTTACACTTTTATTTCAGTAATATAAAGTGTTGAACCAGTGAAAGGACAGGCTCAAGCCAAGGCTCCTCATCAAGGTTTGTTTTCTTTGGACCCAGTCAGATGTTTGAAGGCTGAGTGCAGGGAAATGACTGGGACAACTGAGGTCTCTCTGGTCTTTGACTTTCAGGATCAGACCTTAGGAAATCACAGTACCTAACTCTTGTTAGATGGGAGCAGGAAAGTATGCCTCAAACTAGCATGGTTATATTGTGTTGGTTTGAGCTTAAAACAGCAAAGGGTGAGGAGCAGTGGCTGGTAGGGGTTGTGCTAGTGTGTAACATATCCATGGTGACTGGAGACAGCAGCGAGTGGGGCTTTGCTGGGCTCATGAGAGAGGAGCAGGGAGAGGAGAGCCTTAGCCATGAGATGGAAAGGGCTTGAGTCAACTGTAACAGGTCCTATGCTTTAGAAGCCCACGTGATGGGTTGGAAGAGTTATAGGCTGTGAAAAGAAAGAAGGGTGAGGAGTAGAGAAAATGTAGGGCAGAGAAAATGAGGTGGGAAAGAAGGAAGGGAAAAGCTGGAGTGGTACAGACCCCCTGAAAAGGGAGTATTCAGGCAGGTGAAAGATTTTATGTGTTGCTCATTGAAATGTGTGACGGCATCCAAGTTCCAAATGTTAATTGTGCAGCCAGACACAAGGGGCATGCAAGAAAGCTCAGGCCTGAGAAGTGTGACTTGTTGACTTGCCCTGTCTCTTCTGCTTGCTCTTCCCTCATCTCTCAGCCTCGCACTATGGCTGAACAAAGCTGGAGGTCTCCAACCTGCTGCACAGGAGCCTTGTGTGGAGAACAGGGCCTGTTGCCTCCCCTCCTTGCTCCCAGGGAAGGATTCATCATTGCTGTGAGGCACGCTGGAGCATGTCAGGCAACAGCCAATCAGTTATGTCCACGAGAAACTAGTGACTGAGAAAGGGTGGGGGAGTTATGGGGATGAACACAAGGAGTGTGCGGAGGGAGTGATGCACTGTGTGGCTTTGGTTGCTTGAGGCAGCCAGGGAAGTACCCAGCAAGGTGGTGTGTACCCTGCCTTGCCGAAATCCACAACAGATGCCAGTGTTGCCTGGGGATCATAGGCATGGCCATTCCTCTGTTGACCTTCAGCATCCCTTGTGGGACTATGTATAGGAGGGAATAAAAGCCAAAGGTACACACATTCTCCTGTGGTGGATGTGAAGTCACAGAAAAATGTTCTGTAGCCTTATGCAAAGGTTACTTGCCAGCTGTCTGACAGAATTTTGTCCCCGTTAGAGGTGGGTGTTCTGTTGAAAAGTCAGAGCAGAGTAATGCACCTCCCCAGAGAGCTCCCTTGCCTATTCTGGAGGTCCTGGGTATGCTTTGCTGAGCCCATGCTGCATGATGTGGGGAGTCAAGTGTGCCGTGCCCAATGTCCTCTGGAATCTGTACTGAGAACACAGAGTTGAGCCACAGATGTAGAGGCAGCTGTCTGGCAGAGGGTCCACTGCTCCCTCGGGCCCATCACTGAGCAGTGGTGCCTTCATGTAATGCCCGGGTCAATATTTCATGGGCTTTATTATTTGCACGCACCTTCCTGATGTAGACTGACAGCCGGCTGTGGTTCATGGCATGCATCAACCTGTTATTGTTGTGACACTGATCATGCATTTCCTTCTCTCACCCACTGCCTTTCCAAGAGGAAGCTGTGATAATGACAGGTCTTCTTGTTCTTTGTCACAGAAATTGGGTATAATTGCTCCATTTTGGCGGCTTTAAGATGTGCAGCAAGGGAACAGGCAGGGCTCTTTCTTAAGACATCAGTCATCTGAAGCATTTGGTAGATGGCACATCAGAGCTGAGAAATGACTCAACCATCTTTGTTAAAAGCAATTGCTCAGCTCAGGGAGTAAAATTAGAGGGAGAGAGCTAAGGGAGGTGCAGGAGGGGAAAGGACACTCGAGCAACAAATCCATAGATGCTGCATTCTGTGTCGCTGTTATAGCACAAGAGTTTCTTCTTCCTAGAGCTGTATCTGAATCATCCCTTCAGTCAAGGAGCTATTCATCAGCCAGCCTACCCAAAGCAAGAAAGGACAAGGTGTCCCAGAGGGCAGAGGTTGGTGGGTGCAGCTGGGCTCAGTACAGCCATGCTGCTTCTGTCAGCAGCATGAGGATGCTGGGCTGAAGCTCCTTCATGAGTGAGTGTGAATAGTGAAATTTCTGTGAGGGTGTTGGGGTGAGTTCAGACCTCTCTCCTGTACTTCTGGGGTCCCTTAGAGAGGTGTGTGGAAGTGAGTGCTCTGATGTCTGCATAGGTCTTATATATCTCTTGCTTTCAACTTAGTGTTGAGATCTCAGCAGAAGAACCCCAGCTTCTCACTACTGTCTGAGCCAAGACGAGCTGTTATTAGAGGAAAACCTCTTTAAGGGAAGGGAGGATTGCCAGAGAATTACACGGCCTGATCAAACTGGCTTCCTGTTCTCAACTGGCATGGAGTATTGGAACCAGGGTAGCCGCCAGGTCAGCTCTCTGCCCGGGGAACATCTAGCTGGTGGTGTGCTGCTGAGTGCCTGGGTGGGCTGCAGCTCTACCCTCCTGTCACAGTGCTGGAAACATCCTAACCAGGAGCCATTTCTCCTCCAGTCTGGGCTCACAGAAACCCAGATGGGTTGCTCTTGCCTGCCAGTGAGTCTTTGCAGATCTTGTGTGACAAACTGTTTCATGGCAAAACAAGCTGCTTCTCAGTGGGTGTAGCAGGGACTGGCTTTGTTTGTTTTTCCTGCTGCCAAGGCCTTGCTTATCTAACCTCCATTTCAGTTCTGTTCTGAGTGGAAATATTCTTATTTATGCAGCTGGGGCAGAGGTCCTTTTTGTTTTAACTCTTCTAAGTTTGAACTTGTGGAAAGGAAAATCTCTCATGGTGGCTCTATCTTCTTCTGGGTGAAATGTGCTGCCTGATACATGGGTTGTACAGATGAGCACGGGTCAGTAAATCTGTCCCCTGGTCAGTAATGAACCACAGTAATTTCTTCAGTGCATTTACACATCTACTTAATTGCATCTAATAGAAGTTAATTCAGGCCTTCTTGGTCCGAGTCACCCCCACGTCAGTAACATCCAGAGGCTTCCAACTTCATACAAGTTATATCTAGGAAAAAATCCCTGTTTCAAAGAGAACCCAGAGGTGTGACACCACAGCTGAAGGATTCCTTGAAGAGCACCCTGATGTCATCTCTGTGTGGGTTTGGAGGCCATCTCCTGGGATGTTCTGTGCTTGGGCACATCTATTTAGGCTACACTGCAGCTGGTCTGGGGGCTGCTCATGAGGGGCAGGTCATTGAGTACACTGCGCTTGTAGCCACCCATACCATATGAGAAGATGTAACCATATATCTACGAGACCCTATTACTTTGTCTTGATGTTTCTGTCTTTAGTCTGGGCACCAGCATCCCTGATGGCCAACAGTGACTTGGCACGGACTGCTGTGACAGTGGAGACCTGATGGTCTTCACACATTGATGGACTTCTTTGGTTGTGGGAACGAAAGTGACTATACAGAAAGAACTGTATCCTCTGTAATAGAGAATTCAGTAATTTGCAGAGTATCTGATGACTCCTAGGCTGCCTTCTGAAGTGTGAGAATTCCACAGCCCCAGTATTAAGGCTGTACCCAGTACTGTACATTCCTAGGTGGTACTGTGAAAACATGCAGAAATGTGATTTCTTATATATTGCTTCCTTTTATAGTCTCTCAATGCACTACTTTGTGTTTTGGTTTAAGTACTCCAAGCTCTGGGTTTGCTTTGTTCAGCACAGTCTGTCCAGCACAAAGGAAAGTCAGTCATTAGTGATTAATTGGAACATGCTTTCCTTTCTTAGCTGGGCTTTTATGGACTGTGCAGGTGCCTGTTTCCAAAACAAAGTTCATCTCTGTGGCTCCACTCTGAAAAGTACTTACCTGTGCTAGATTATGATTCCACAGCAATCAGTGAAGGGTTGCAGAGCTGATCAGTGCTGTCTGTTTAGTGTGGGCCAGTGTGTTTCCAAGTACTGTGACAAAGTGGTTAAGGGAGCACAAGTACATGATATGCTACAGCTGATGAATGACAGTAACAGAATTACCCTGTCCATTTGCATGCTCAAATGATCTCGACAAGGTCCCAATGACAGTTCTCCTGTAGCTTGTATGAGAGGAAATTGTAATTTTGGGAGCAAGCAGAACTAAGTAGAGCTTGTTTCCACAAGCTGAGTAGGAACTGAGTAGGAATGTTTCAACAAAGCTGATGCAGTTAGAAAATGTGTATGTTCTGAAGCAGAAATATTTCATGGAAACATATGTGGTTTGACAAATTTTAATTGTCAGTCTCCTGTTGGATAACTTGCCTGTTGTATGATCTGTTTGATCATGTTTTATCTGGGAACTGCACAGAAACAAAGCTGCTGAGGTTTGCCCAGGAATTGCTGCCCTGTAGTCAGTCCGACATCCTCTGGCTGGCTGAAGTAGGATGACTTCTGCTCCTTAGATCCTGGAAATTTGGTTCTTGCGTGAAGCTGATGTCACTCTTCAGTTTTGTCGTTGTTCACTCCCAAATACATTTATTGTCCTTATTCAGTCCTGAGCAGCCATGATATTGGAAAAACGTCCAACTATGGTCATTTTACTCAACAGCTACTGAAGTCCTTGCCTCCATCTAATATTTCGTATGTAACAGCATTTCTGAAATAAAATCTTAGAGGATTTCTGCTTCATGGGAAACTTGCAAACTTTTTTAATGCCAGTTTGAAATTACATTTCAAGCTATTGAAAATGTCTACAGAAAGGAAATCCTATTAGTCTGCTAGCCTGAGATCTGACTTCCACCTTATTGCTGAAATTTTGAGCAGATGAGGCTGGTCGTGTTGTGACAATCACTATACTCCTAGACAGCCATTGCTTTTATTGCTGTTTAAAATATAATTTACACTGAGGTTTACTTGCACACAGGCTCCAGAGGCTCATCCAGCGGAGACTAAGGGCAGAACAAATTTGGCCATTTCTGAAATTCTTTGCAAGAAAGAAAATTGTTTTACAGGTTCTGATAAGATATTGCACTGTTCTGATCCTACAGAATGAGTTTGAAGCTCAACAGCACCAACAAAAAATAACGTTAGTATTTTCTATATTCAGTAGATGTTCCTTTCTTGGGAATTTGTTTACAGGTATATTTAGTGCTTGAATAAAACCCCACCTCAGAGAACCAAAACCTCTAGGGAAGTTTAATTGTTGGCCAAAGAGATCCTATGACCCAATTCTATGTAGTCGTATCCTATTATAGACTGAAACCAAATCTGCAATATTATGCCTGTAAAGCCTTAGCATGTCTACTGCCTTCATTTCCAAGTGGCTTCACAGGATATTGAAATTATACTACCTGTGAGATGCTTGAGTTTCTCTGTGTGCAATTTTGCTGCCCATAAGTAAACAGAGACTAAGATCTTGAAGTGAATTCCAAGAACTGCAGTCCTGTAAGAAAAATTAAAAAGTCACCCACAGCCATCAGTATTTACCTCCTAGATCAAATCTCAGGTCAGGCTTGGAGGAAGGTGTTAAGAATTAAAGTCCTGACCTAAGGACAGGACAACTGGTTTTGAGTCAGCTGCTCTGTCACCAGTTTTATGTGAACATTTGGGCAAACAGTTACATTTCACCTATTCTTGGCTCCTCATTTGCAAAGCGGGGGCAGTAGTACAGTTCTGTCTCACAGGCGTGGGAATACAGTACAGCTTGTGAGGCTTGGTCATTACTGGTTTGGAAGTAGGACAAATCCACCTGTTCTCCTGATTTTTACAGATGGCAAAGGCAATATGGGGAGCTGGCTTTGTCGGAGGCTCTGCTAGAAATGATGGACTAATCAGCGCAGTCTGGGAATAGCATATTCTGATGCCAGATCCCTGCTTTGGCCATCCTGTTGCTGTCTCTGCTATGCTTTGCTTTACATCTGGGGTACAGAGGAGTTTCACCTAGCGGAGTAACTGGAGGTAAAAACCTCTAGTTTCTCTCCTTTACCAGATGCATTTCTTTCCTGGAACTGTTTCAGATTAGCTCAGTCATTAAACTCTCTAATTCCTTTAAAAAAGGTTTGTTTTTGCTTTCACATGCTGACAACATGCTGATGCTTGTCACTTGACTTGGCTGCGTAGCACTTCCCATGACCCCAGTAAGATATTTTGGAAAGGATATTAAAACAAGCATAAATTGGCCCTGAAGAAGAGCATGTTCAGTAAGTGTGTGTTGCAAGTACTTACGTCAAGGAAGCTAGAAATCTGAGCAGAACTTTTCTGGCCCTGAAAACCTTGTCACGAGGTAATTTTCTGAGGTGCTGGCTGCTGACACAAAAGAACCTTGACACTGTTTATGCAAAATATGGTTGTCCTTCCCTCTAGTATTTACAGCACCCTCATGGATCCCAAAAAACCTTGTTGATCCCACGTACCAGTGGAATACAAGAGGCTTTGCTCACATGCCTCTTGGAGCATTGCATATCAGCCTGGTACCATACAATTTTGGGTTCTGCCACACAGTTGTTTTGCCTATTTAAATGTTACTGACAAAGTTGCATATGGTCAAAAGAAGTGTGTCCATCTTCATCACTGGCCAAAGGAAAGAATAATTAATGCAAAGATATGAGAAAAATTAAATCCAGAAATATGTGCCTATTACATTTTTTTGCTCCACCTTACCAGACTTTGTTTTAATTTTGCCAAAGACTGCGTTACCCAATTGCTCAGAATGATTGATTAGTTTATGTAAAAACAAGCAGATTGTTTTGTCTATCTATGGAAGAATGGAGACTGATCCATTTTTGATGTTTCTGTAACAGGATGTTTCATGTTTTTCAGACTGGGTTCTTATGCAGAACTGGCTAGCCGTTACTGTTGGGTTTCCCAGCCCACCATCCACTAGGGCAGAAGATCCTTTGGTGTGAGAGACCCACATCAAAGGCTCCTTTGGCAAAGGCTGATGCCCACGTGCTTCAGTCACCAGGGGGTCTACATTAGGTTTTGCTGTAGAAATGGGGGATGGCTTTAGAAGAGAAGCCTGAAATACACAGGGAGCATATCTGATGGTTTGTTAACTGGGACCTTCTAAGAGGAAGGGTAATTAGGGCAGATAGAAGTACATGAGCCTGGGCTTCTCTCCTACATGATGAACAACCAGTGCTGGGGATACTCTGCCCTCTGTCGCTGCTGAAGCTGTTCCTCTTCATTTCCAAAAATTCCTGTGGTCAAAGTGGGTTCCATGGCCAGGTCCTTAGTTCAGCCCAAGTGGTACCCACCTCTCTTCTGTAGCCCAGGAACAGTTCCTGTTCTTTCAGGAATCCAGTCATTCTGTCTGATTCCTTTGGCTTTTGTAGAAAACTCCTCCCAAGGGAAATTATTTGATTTCCACCTAATAAAACATTTCACTTAATCTGAAGCCAAATGTTTCCAATTTGCCAGATATTCCAAAATAAATAATTCTCAGGGGGACCCACAACACTTCCTTTTTTTTTTTTTCCCCTGTTCCATGACAGAACAGAATTAATTAACTAGTGCCTCACCTCCTCTCATGCTAAAGGCGAGGTGGCAAAAGTGGCAGCACTATCTGCCCTTGCCTTGCAAAATGTGCTCAGGCTGAGGGAAACTCTGGGGACAGTGATAAGGGGACACCCTCCATCCCCGAGGTCGAGCTCATATTTGAGTGAGTCACACCTGCCTGTTTGCTTCCCAGTGAAAACGCAGCCCTGCAAAAAGAGATGCGAGCAGTTCAGAGGTTCAGGGCTGTCCTCTGACAAATGGATGAGTTTCACAACACCATCTGTCCTTCGGGCACCTTTCTCTCTACCCATTGGCAGCTGAACTGTTCCTTTCACATGCCCTGGGGCCACTGAAGTGCTCCTTACTTCGAGTTGTCTTGCTTGAACAGTACGGAGGACCGAAGTTCCTGCTGTTATGGCAGTGACCTTCCTCCAGGCAGCACAGAAAGTGTCCAAGGAAGGACTGTGGGCTCAGTTACATCCCTCCCCTGCTGCTGCTGTCTCTGGCTCTCTTGTTTCCCAGCAACTCTGCCTGCAGGCAAGACGCCTGTGTTATGGGGATACCTTCACCTCAGCCTCCAATGTCAAATCTGTGCTTTCACTCATCAGTCTTTTCCCTCCTGATCTGTCATTTGGGCTGTGATAACACCCCTATGCTCCTCAGGAGGGCTAGATGAGGGAGAGGAGGAACAAACTGTCTTCCAGCAAAGCAGGAACATAAAGCTGGAGCTGCAATTGCAGTTAGAGAGCACATAAAAGCCATAATTTCTTTGCCAGTGCACAGCGCAGAGACAAAGCCTCTGCAAAGCTCTGCTGGCAACCACCCCAGACAGAGACATCTGCGTGGCACATCCCCACAGGGGTGCAGAGCAGAGGGGATGATACGTCTCTACCCTGCAATTAAGGCTCTCATTTTGTCAGTTTTATTCCCTTCTTGTGAAAGCCAGTAAAACGCTCTCTCTTTCCCACTCCCACCCGCAGTGCAGTGCTTTATGGTGTTTGGGTGTTCTCTCCCCACTCCACAAAGTGGCTGCCACCACATTCCCCCGTCCCCACTATCCTGGCAGGGCTGGGTGACCTGTCACCCTGCCTTCAGCTGAGCCATGCTCTTCCAGCTTTCCTGACCACTGCTGTGAGGCACTGAGCAGCACAGGACCCAGCTTCTGGGAAACCACTACATGCAGCCTTGCTCTGAGGCACACTGCAAAGGCTTTAATTTTATTTGCTTGCTTCTTGGGCTTGGAAGGGCTGTCCAGGCCTTTCCCCACTTCTTGTTATTTTTTAAGAATTTTTTTGATGAATCCTCTCTTTCTATGTCTGTGATTTAAAGCACTCTGCTGCAGGCCCCATGCTATAACCACTTGCCTGTCCAGCTCTCCTGTTCCACCTGATGCTGTGCTGCCAGGGCACACCAAAGGGCTAAACTCTGAGTAGATGGGCTGCACTGCTCAACTGTTCATATACACAGCAGCTGCTTCTGGGATGTTACTGATCTGTTGTGATTCTATGATTTCACAGAGACTGAAATCTGGACAGACCCTGGGAAGAAGTCAGGTCTGCTGCACTTCATTGTCCCATTACACCAATATGTGTTGCAGGTTTTCTCTCTTCTCGTCTGCGAGATGATGTTGTACATCCTTTATCCTTCCTCTTTGTACCCTCGCATACAAAGATCATCTCCAAGCAGAGCTGTATTTCTCAGCATCCTAAATGAGGAGTCACCAGGCAGAATGAGTCATTGGTGCAATTTTCCATAGCTTAATCTAAATTTTTAGGACCTGATTTCATTATTATTGCTTACTTTAAGTGGTTTCTTCCTTCGTGCTGAAATCAGCAGGATTGCTTGTTCACTTGGGTGGAAGGTTTTTAAAAAACACTCAGATTGTTTCAGGTCAAAGTTCAGCTAGGGAACTGAAGTACAGGAAGAAGTGCTGGACAGGTAAAAAGAGCTGGTGATGAAAGCTGTATTCAGGTAACCTTTTCTCTGTTGCATGTTCTTTTGTGTTAAGCACTTAAGCACTTTGAGTGATTTAATAACTGCTGTGAGCTCCAGGCAGATGGGCTGGTATGGAGTAGGGTGGAGAGGTGGCACTCAGTGGGCAACTAAGAAATGCCATGTCTCTTGTAGAAATGTGAAGATTTTGGAGAGCAGGGAGTTAGATACAGTGATGTTCTGCACATTTCCTTTTCCAATAAACCCTCACTCAGGAAATGGAATAACTTCCCCAGACTATCAGAGCTGAGTACTCCAGAAAAAGCATTTAGGTCTTTGAAAGTACCCAAGGACCTGACACCCTTTCCTCACATATCACAAAATGGATCTCTGTTATTTCTCAGGAAGTGTACAAGGATGCCATTATGTTGTGTAGAAAGAAAATTAGAAAGGCAAAGTCTCAGCTAGAGCTCCATCTGACCACTGCTGTAAAAGATAATAATTAAAAGTGTTTTTATAAGTACATTAACCACAAAAGGAGGGCCAAGGAAAATCTATGTTCTTCATTGGATGGAAGGTGGGAGGAAACAGTGTCACCAAGGATGAGGAAAAGGTTGATGTACTTAATGCCTTCTTTGCCTCAGTCTTTAAGAGTGGTTATCCTCAGGGCACCTGGCTCCCTGATCTGTGACAGGGAGCAGAATAGACCTCCTGTGATACTCACAGGTCTATGGGACTGGGATGTGATTCATCCAAGGGTACTGAGGGAGCAGCAGAAGGGCTCCCTAAGCCACTCTGCATCATTTACTAACACTCCTGGCTAACTGGGGAAGGCCCAGATGACTGCAGGCTGGCCAGTGTGATGCCCATCCACAAGATGGGCCAGAAGAAGGATCCAGGGAAATACAGACTTGTCAGCCTCACCTTGGTGCATGAGAAGGTTATGGAACAGATAATTTTGAGTGTGATAGCACAGTATACACAGGACAACCAAGGGATCAAGCCCATCCAGCATGGTCTCGAGAAAGGCAGTCCCTGTCTGACCAGCCTGATTGACTTTTATGACCAGGTGAATGAGGGAAAGGCTTTGGGTGCAACTAGCAACCAGACAAGAGGACACAGTCTCAAGCTGCTCCAGGAAAGGTTCAGATTGGACATCAGGAGTAATTTCTTCAGAGAAAGGATTGTTAAACGTTGGAATGGACTGCCCAAGGAGCTGGTGCAGTCACTGTCTCTGGAGGTGTTCAAGAAAAGACTGGATGTGGCACTTAGTGCCATGATCTAATTGAGAAGGTGGTGATCAGTCAAAGGTTGGACTCAATGATCTCAGCAGTCTTTTTCAAGCTAATTTATTCTGATTTCCCAGCACCACATATAAATTCTTTTCCGTCCTGTCCTTTCTGCTAAAACAAACCCAGTCCCTCTGCAGGATTTCTTAGTATCTTGACCAGTCTGACTTGAAAAGTACTCTAGTACTGAAGATTTCAGACCTACATTACATTACCTTTTCCCTACTCACATCTTTATTTTTTTTCTGGTTAAGTCCTTTTCACATGCATAAAAAACCCCCAAAACCTTCTGCTTATTTTTGCCATGTTTGCAGACTTATGAGCATATCTGTTTTGTCTCTCAGCCAAATGGCAGATACAGCTCAGTTCTGAGAGTCTGGCTAGAGTTTGTTTCTCCTCTCTGAATTTGCACTTTGATAATGTCTTGCTGGCAATGTCCTACAGACAACTAAGTGAAAGTATCCCAGGGAACATCACCCACAGATCTTATCCAGAAGGATTGTCCCTTCCTTCCTTCAGGGTAGGATATATTTTCTCAGATTCGGTCAAAAAAACTTTTGCAGAAGAGCTTCCCCCCCACAACCACAGACCAGACTTTTTCAGGTTTAGCTGAGGAAGGCTTTGACCCTGCCAGATCTAGGGCAAGAGACCCCTGGGGATACCAAATCAGGTCGTGGACCCCCACTGCACTTGCGCCAGAGTACTGGTGAGTCAGGTTGGTTACTGTGTTCCCCAGTGAGCTCTGTCCTACTTCCTTTCCTTCCTTTATCCATTTTTCTCTGTTCTTTTTCTCATGGCAGAAGAAGTTCAGCCCCTTTTTCTTCAGTTAGTAACTTTTTCTTTAATTCAGTTCAATCTTCCCATCGCTGCAGAGAGTTTTTTCCATGCTGGCTGTGATATCACTCTGTATGTAGACCCTTCTATTTCTGTAACCCTTGAGAGTGTGGGTGAAAATGGTAGAGTATATTCAAATATTTTGAGGAAGTGTATAATAATAAAAAACTAACAAATTATTAGCAGAAAATTCAATGTTTTAACTTTCAAAATTATTAGAAAATAGAGTAGGTCAAAAATATGCCTGTCCCACCTTTTTTTTTCCCTTCACTTTCCTTATGTTCTATTTCTGTAGCTTTTAATCCTTATAACAGCTAATTCTTTGGGAGTAAGGATGAATCCCTTGAGACTAGTGGACTTGGAAGACCTGTGGCTTTTCCTTTTCCTGTAGCAAATACTAACTTTGCTAAACTGCATAATCTCTGAGAATATTCTCTCTGGCAGCCTGTATAACTCATAGGATCTCCCAGGTTGTTATTTGCAGTAGAAATTGTTGAGTGCAAAGGCTGTGTTTCAGATGGAATGAGCCCTGGTTTTTAAGCTGAGGCGCATGGATGATGAATAAGAACTGCCCTTGCACATTATCCCAGGAAAGCGTATGCGCTCATTGATATTTTCTGCGAGGGAGTAGCATCTCTGTCCTAGTTTTGGCCATGACACAGATGTTAATCTATACCACCTCACATGGTTGTTGAGGGTGGAGGAAAGGGACTCTCCAGGTTAGTAAAAGAAGGGTGTGGCTTCTGGCCAGAAAAATGTGGTGGGCAGTGGTAGGGTAAGCTGTCCACCATTTTTCATTGTCTTGGGGTCTGTGGTGAGCATTTTTGCATGTGAATCACCCTCTCTTTTGTATACTTTTGTAATAAACATTGTTGCTATTACTGGTTTTTTTTCTTATATCATTGCTGTTTTCAGTAAATGGTTCTTATCTCAACCCATGATCTTCATCTTTTGTGTCCCAATTCTCAACTCCATCCCGCCAGAGCAGGAAGAGGGAGGGGAAGGGTGGGCAAGAGAGTGGCATGTGATTTGAGAGAGTCCAGTAGGGGCACTGAAATGGGGAGTAGCATTACTAAACCACGACAAACACGTAGGTGAAATCCAAACAAAGGAGAAGGGGAGTGGAAGTTGAACAGAAGACAGGCTGGTTTATGAAAAATAGAGTAGAAAAGGGAAAACTTTTCCTACCCAGTTTAGTGAAAAGTAAAAGGGGGATGATCAGAGCCAGCTAAGGTCTTCCCAGATTTGCAGGTGATGCCTGGGGTTATGGCAGGTCCCGTGGGGGTTCCATGCTGTCCCTATGGGGACAGCAGCTGTTATGGCTTTCTCTTTGGCTCTGCGTAGACTCACAGCTGGAAAAGTCTCATGGACTACTGAGGCTCCATCTGTTCCCTGTTTGTACTGTGATATGCTCTGCAGGGCCATACATGCAATGGACCTGTTGGAACACAGTCTCTGCAGAGGAAACATCCCATGTGACTCGGTGTCTTGTGCTACACGGAACAGGCATAAAGCTGCTCCCTCTTGCCAGAACCTCCACCGGCTCAGACCTCCTCTGAAAGTACAAAATGCTCGGGTCAGCTGTTTATTACTGCTGTAGACTGGAAAAATATTTCTTCTTCTCCGCGTGTCTTGTCTTTAGAGATCTGACACAGAGGAGTGAGGCTGCCCATGGTGTACCACTTTCTACAATATTTACCAGGATCTAGAAAGCTAAAAGTCTTAGAAGAAAAGTTGTCCTTCCAGAGAGAGTACCCCAGACCAGGCAGGTCTCAGAGATGGGGCTGAGCTTGCCAAGTTCAAACCCTCATACAGGGCTTTAATGTTGTTCCAACTCAGTTGTTTCTGGAAAGGGACTTTGGGCAAGTTCTGCTTGCTCACTCTTATTGAGATCTAAATTTTCACGTGCCTGTCCAAATTGTGGCCTGAAATTCCAGCTCAGAGCCTGGCTTGCAAACCAGCCCACCCATGGAAATGAGAGTGAAATTCCCAGAAACTGTGGCTGCCGTGAGCTGCCTGGATATTTTTTGAGCTCTCACACACAAAATGGGTGTTTTCTGAGAAAAAAACAAACGGCCCTGGATCTCTCCACACTGCACATTTTTTCCTCTCAAAACAGTCTGATGTGATCAAAGCATAACTTGGTTTGACGAAGCATTTGTGAACTTGAGCAGACTTGGCCTTTGCTACAGCTTGCAATGAAACCCTGAACCAGGTTCCAGCCTGGGTTTCACTCACCAGCTGGGATCAACGCAGCCTCAGTCAGTTGGGTTTAATTGCTGCAGATGCCGTATGCTGTGCAGTGGGATGCAAAGTGGAAAACAGGCTTTCAACCCCTTGTGTTCTCAACAAACAAACATGAAAGGGGTCCAGTGGCTTCAAAGGGCAGAGGGTTTGGATGGAAGCCAGAGGAAATGTGCAGGGGGAATTCTGGTGGAGCTAGGTTTGAGCAGGGGCCAAGAGCGTTCCTGGTGCAACACGGTTGACGTCAGCACCTCATGCGTTCAGCGTCGGATCCTCGTTTGTATTTTCTCCTGAGCTCACAGAGCCTGGCATCTAGCTTGTGCTTTTGTTACAGCAGCTGTTACTGGTCTGGCCACCTCAGTAATTTCCCCAGTCCCTGGAAAACTCACCCAGGAGCCCATCTCTAGAGCTCTGTGATTGCTCTCTTAAGCACATGCTTCCCAGACTGGCTCCCTCTTCACAGATTAATTTATCTGACTAATTATCCCCTTCTTGGTGCTAGTTCATTTTGAATGCAGAAATTTGGCCATTGCGATTTGTTCTATCCTTTAAAATTCCAAAGTCATTGAACAACGATGAATAGAAAAAGCTTTATGTTAATTCAAATTTAGCAGTGAACAGAGGCAGCCTCTCTGACTGACCTGGCATGTGAGGCTGTCTCTTCTGAAAAAGTGGGGCTTTGGCCCCACAGATTCAGCTGCTTCAGAGAAGTCAGGCAGGAGGTTCCCCTTGTCCAGTATGGCAGCAAGCACTCCTTGCAGGCGCTTTCCTGAGCAATATACAGGTGAATTATCGGGAGATTTTTTTTTCAGTGGGAAAAATGAAGAAAAACCACTGACTTCTAGAAAGGAAAAATGGATTTCCCTTAGCGGAAGTGGTTTAGAACATGAAATATGTATCAGCACCTTATCAGTACAGCATTCTAGCACAGGAATTGCCACAGTGGCTTAGACAAAAGGTTTGTCATTGAGCCCAGCTTTTATTGCTTCAGAGGACAGCACAAAACACCATAAAAATGAACATTGGGTAGCACCATGTTAACAACCATGTTTGACTATGGAGGGTTCTGCTGTTTCCATAAATCTCTGCTGGATACTTTTGCATGCCTGTGAGTACTATTTCTCAAGCAAGATCTCAAGACAAGGGCTGTGTCTTTCAAATTCCTGTGGAGCTATGTTTTAATGTGAGGTCATTGGGGATGCTAAATGATCTCTTACATGGGTATGCTTATGTCTGCCCTCTTCTATTCTTGCTCATCTGCTTCCTTTTGCTCGTAAAAGAACCTTTTCTCTGGATCCCTCTCTGTTTTTATATGGATTTTCAAATCTTTCTAGTTGCTCCTTCACAATTTTCAATTTTATTTTGGGTGTTTCTTCAGAAGAAGAGTAATGAACATTGTTATTTCAGTGTAAGTGGTTAATTTCGTTCGTAAAACATCAGCAAAGGCAGTTTGCCCGGTTGTCTTAGTAAGTTAGGACCTTCTGAAACTCTTACCTTTTCTTAATATCAGGGGTAAATTATATGCTTCCTAGTTCAGATACTTCTATGCCAAAAATGACTGCTTGTGCCAGATTTCCACCTGCTGCATTTTTGGTTAAATGGGTATTTTTAAATTATCTGGATGAGCATTCCTATCCCAATATCACTTAATTTTAGGGAAACCTGCTTATGCCTCTCTGAGTAATTCACAGATATTTCTGCTTTCTAGAAGGAATATGACTACAATGATGTTTTGGTTTCATGGAAAGTAAGTTAAAGCTAAAATTCCCTGAAGGAACACAACAGATTGACTCAAAGTCCATGAAAAACTTGTTATCTTAAGGCAGCCCTGGAATGAAGGATGATCCTTTTGCTTCTGTCACATTCTTGACTCTTTCTTGAGGTCATAGCAATCAAGCTCTCACCTGATGTTTAGTGGCATGTCTCAATCATGTTTCCTGGAGCAGTGCTGTTCCAGACAGAAACCACCACAGTTTCTGTCTCATTGATCATATCAGAAAGTGAAGTTTGAGGGAGAGATGGACTTCATTGCATTCTGATCTGTAGATGAAAGATTGTGTCCCTTCCCACTTATGTTAAACATGCTAGTTTAAAAGAGATTGTTTTATTATTGAAATAAATTATTAGCCCTGACAGTTCCCTTGGTAGGTCTCTCCTAGGTTCCTTCTCCAAAACTCTGTGAGATGCCAAGTGACTTGTGCTCAAAATATTTGCTGTGGTTAACTGTAGAGAGGACCTGTGAATCCAGATGAATGGAAGACTTCCTCTAAAAAGGCCTGCTTATCCCTATTTTTCTCCCTGGAAAGTTTTAGATTGTGCTGGAATACAGCTTCTTCACATTCTTTTCTGTCTCTCATGTTATCCTCTTCCTCTGCCCCATTCCCCCCATCTCTAATATTTGTGTTTGAGTTAAAGCTGGACACAATGGGAGAGATATTTGGGTTCCCCCCTCCTCTTCCCCCATGATATCTTATTTATGTGTGTAAATGTTTTGTTTTATTGATGCACATTTACCAGAGAAATGATGGGCTCAGCTCCAGGCAGTCTCATTTCCCTCTTCCATCTTGAGAGATTCCAGACCTAAACAGCATAAGCTTGCACAGCTAAATATTTAGGAGAAAGGAACAAATCTGTGTCACCAAAAAGCTCTAAATATCCCATCAGAATAAAACTATATAATTTAGTATGTGCAGAAAAAAAAATATCACACCATTTCTATGAAAAGTCTTGGATCAGATTAGGAAAGTTTTATACTTAAACTATGAATCATTGTAATCAACATAGCATCTCACTGAAGTCTGGTATCAGAGATAAAGCTCCACCAGACTCAATTCACTTCACTGAAATACCAGTGTGCTGGTTACTTCTTAATTCTGTAGGATCCCAGACCCCTCCCAGCATAAGTCAGCTTCTTTCACTGGAGATCAGCATCATTATGCTGTTTCCTCTCATTCCTCTTTTAATCTTTCAGTACTTTCTATGAACATGGAGAGAAATTATGGACAAGCAAGCTTAATTTGGAGCACAAGCACTGTACTGCTCATGTTTGCTGAGACAAACACCACCTACTGCTATGAGTGCTGAGCTTGTCACCAGCAACTTTGTCTGCAAAGGTTTCTGAAATTTCTAAACTTCTCATAGAAGTTGGTGCAGAAGTTTGACAAAGGTTACCACAACTCACAGGGGGGTGAAATTCGGCAAAACATAAAGAATACAGATGGGACTGTCTACCTTGCTTATACTGTTGCAGCTAATTTTGACAGAGGCTGTGAACCAGAGCACAAAGTCTGAAAAAAGTACCACAGATTTGGAGTATCTTCCTTGGACTTTAGTGCTTATATGAATCAAGCCTTCAGACTGGACATGTCCATGAAAACAGCTCTTTTTCCTCTATTGCCACATGGCCTAGATGTGAAGGCAGTAGAGGAAGTGGAAAGCAAATGAGATTCTGGAGAGAGAGGTCCAATTTATCCTCAGTGATGCCAGAGTAACTCAAAATGGAGAATCCTTCATGTCCAGATGCATGAGAGAGACAACGACTGACTGCCTGTCTGTGCTTGCTCTGTCTGGTAGTGACTGGAGCATCCTGCATCTTCCAGTTGCCTCCTGCCCATGGTAAAGGTTTCTAGAGCTTCTCCCATCGGGTCAGAGCACCACTGTATTTAATCAGTTTCCTGTCAGCTGGCACAAGGCCTTGAAAGGGTAGCAAATACAAACACTGCACACCTGCTTCCAGCCTCTGCCCAAGATACACTCAGCCACACCAAGCACTACCACTGGGTTGGTTTCTGGGCTGCAATCAAGTATTGAAACAGGGCTGTGGGTTACACAGAAGTGCAGTGTCTTTGCACCAGCCCAGGCACAGCAATGTACTCTCAGCTCCTCAGTTTATGGGAAACATCTGAAGCCTGGTCACATGCAAATAAATATTCTCAGTGGATAAGAGGGAGCAAAGAGAGAGAGAGGGAAGTGCTAAGGCAAAGGCTTGACTGACTGCAAGTGGGAGAAGAAGTGAACCAGCACTGCATTGCCAAAGTCTGGATTTTTCTATCAATCTTGTGGTTGCTTTTGCTTTCCTTAATGCCCCAGCTTTATGGAGATCAGTGTTTATTTATTAATACTTAAATAATTTTTGAATGTTTTCTAACTCAGTATTTTGATGGGAAATAGATGCTGGTTCAATTTCTAGTTTTATTTATTGGAATAGGGATACACAGATATCAAGAAATTACACATTTTTGTGTCTATTAATATACATACTTTTGTTTTAGTTAAGCACCTGATGGAGAAAAAAAATCCTATGAAAGATGTAAATAAAAGTTCTTTTCTTTCTCCCTTCTTGCAAATTGTTCTGTAAATAACTATGATTGGTTTTAGACTGGAGGCCAGACCTTGATCACTTAATCAGTGAATCAGCTGTGCCTTTTCCCCAGCATCACTTGTGAGCATCTGGCATATTCTCTACGTGGGACAGGCATGTGGCTTGCACCTGGGTTTGGAAGTGAGACAGCAATAATCTTTCTCTTCCCCCAGTGGTTTGGAGCACAAGAGAATGCCTGGTGAAACAACACGGCTAAGGTGACTCCTGCTTGGGCACAGGAGGTCTTCTATTCCTTCCACTCCTGGAAATATGTAAGTGATAGACAATGCTGCCTCTGGGGTGCCAAGTGACCACTACCATTTAGCAAAATCCCTGCGTCAAGGGTTGGTAATGCAGCTGAAACATGGAGTGGTTTAAAACTAGCTGCTACTATTAAAGGAGATTAATATTAGCTTAAACAGACACTGGTACTTTCTGAGACCGATATCCTTCTGTTTGCAGACAAAGAAGTTCAAAATATGCTAATGAGGGGAGCTGGTTTGGAAATTTGTGGTGTCTATCTGAACATAACTGTACTCTGATTTATCTCATTTTGTATATTTGAATTAAGTGAAGTTTAAGGAGTTTCATGGAGATAGAATGAATGAAATCCCATCAGACTCAAGCAGCCTGGGTACAGGCAGAACATGTTTCAATGTATGCTGCCTTTGCTTGCCAAAATATTTCTTGCTTCTAATAGGAAAAAGGCAAGTTCCCTTGTGGGACAAACAGCCTGCTTGAGTCACGACCTCTGGGCCAACAACAGACTTAATGGCTTTTCTGTGAGGTATTCATCATTCCTAAATAACTGACTCAAAATGTAACTAATTTCCTTCATAAATGTTTCTGTAATTTTGGTCACTTCTGAATGAAAGTAGCTTCATTCAAACTGAAAAACAGGAAAGCAGAAAGAAGAAAGATGGCAATAATGCACACATTTCAAATTAAAAGTTAATGTGTGTATTTCTTCATAATTCCCTATTCAGTTGCACTGGGGCCAAAATTGCAGGGGAGAAGGGGTGAAGGCACATGAACGAAATGTGATCAGTAAAATAACTTTAGGGTAGACTCAAATTGGGGTTCAGTTAAAACAAAATCTCTTTAGGGTGAGGATACTCAAGGAATATACAGTCAAATAACACGACAGACTGAAAAGCTGAGAAACTGGGAAAAAGGTGTGAAGACTCTTCTTCGTAAGTCTTTGACGGTACTGCAGGTGAGATAATGTTCCCTCTCTCCCACCTGCTCTTGATTTACAAAGGGTGAAGGCTGCTACTACAGTCTGGGTTGTAGATACCTGACTCAAATTCAAGCCAAGCAGCTCACATCTTTAATACTGGTGAACTCTATTTCCTTCCGTCTCTCAGCGAGGGTGGTGATGGTCCTGGACACGTTCCAGTTGGAGCCTGGAGGGGAGATTTAGGTGGAACTGGCCCCTGCTCAGTTTCTCCCATGGCACAAAAGCAGTTTCCTTTCTGAAGTCTTGCCAGATGCATTGAAGGCTTAAATAGAAACGCAAAAAATTTCTTTTATCTCTTGTAGTCACCCCCCAGTTTTAAGCTGTGCAATGGTGGCAAGTTGCGTGGGGAAAGCTTCCTTTGTTGACTGAACATGACATGCCCTTTCTGGCTGCACCCTGGGTATGAGTACCCTGACTCAGTAGACTGCCACTGCACTTACCTACTATTTTAAGAAACAGCTTACTAAACCAGAGGAAATTCTTTTGCTCCCACAGTGTATCACATTTGGAAAGTGACCTCAACATGTCAGCAGCAGAGACTGGCTTTCAGTAGGCTTGAGACACACACCTGCAAAGGGTGTTGGGCCTCAGCTTGCCAGAGCTTTATTAGCTCTGGAAAGAGGGGTCTCAAGTATTCCGTCGGGCTCTGGGGTGGGGAGTTACTCTGACAGTCTTGGGTTAGGAGATATCTCTGCAAAAACCCTCTTTGCAATTCTGAAGTTAGAGGCTGAAAAACAGTAAGCATTGGCATTCTTCAAGGCACCAACATCTGATTGTTATTGATGTCTCAACCAGTGAGTAGATGAACAGCCTGTCATTTGTAGACTTAGAAGTATTTTCTTACATGTTTCTAGAACCTTTTATGAAGTTCCCTAGAAAGAATCATTGTTTAAAAACAGTTTAGTAAACATCATAGAGTTAAAATGATTTGAATGTAGCACAGTTCAAACTGAGTTTTCAAAGAAAAGGTTTGCCAGAAACTGCAAAAAAACCTGTCCTTTTCCTCAATGTAATAAAACACCTGTCAGCCTCCAAAAAACCAGATTTTCAGAAGTTTCTAGCAATAGCTGTGGATTCTGAATGTTCCCTTCCACCCCAGAAGGCATACACCTGATGAATGATAGCCTGCACACATTCTGCTCTTTAAATACTGCAAGGAAGCCACGTGACTCAAACCAAGGGCACAAGGACATGGCCTCTGATTGGGAAAACCTTCCAAGGTGGGGGGTGTGATTCTCAGACATGCTTTTCTGGGAGCTCCTTGATGCAATCTGATGAACATACCTGACAAAGTAAATAAACACCAAAGAGAGCATTTCCTCAGCCTTTTTCCAGAGTTATAACTGCAGCTGTACCCAGGATCATAAAGCAAAATCTGACTGTCAGTCCATATCTTTTTCCAGTAAAGTCTACAGGTAAGAGCAAACTATTACTGTCTTACTCCAATTGTATTTTGCTTCAGCTGTAATGTATGGAGAATTTTTTTTTTTTTTTGCTTTAGACAATGGGTGCCGTTAATTTCTGGGGCATTCCAGTTCTGGATACATGACACTGTTATTGTCATGGGGCACTGAATTCTGAGAAGACATCCAGCATTTTTGGTTGGTGCTTCTCTGCAAGAAGAATCTCTGGTTAGTACTCCTTTTGACCTGTGATAAGTCACTGAATTGCCCTGTGCCTCTCTTTGTCAAGTGGAAACAAGCCGTATGATTTATGTTGCAGTCATAAACATACAAGGCATTTGCCTATTCTATAGTAGAAAACAAGATTGGGGTGACCACAAGGTGTATTTTTAAGACGAATTATTTCCATCTGCCAGCCTTTTTGGAACTGGACCAGGGTAGCACGACGCATATTAGTGAGCTCACCATTGTTTGGCTGGTAGGGAAGAATACACTAAATACTGGGATGAAGAAGCTGCATGTTGAACCAAACTAGACTCAGAACCAGCAGACCTAAATAGTTTTGTGATAGTCTTCTGGATGGGTCTTCATCCTGTAATGCACACTAGCGAGAAGATCTGCCCAGGGAGGTGGTTGGGTCACTGTCCCTGGATGTGTTTAAAGAAAGACTGGATGTGGCATTTGGTGCCATGGTCTCATTGAGGTGTTGGGGCATCGGTTGGACTCAATGATCTTAGAGGTCTCTTCCAGCCTAGTCTTTCTGTGATTTCTGTGAAACAGTGGGGTTTGGCAGAGATAATGAGGTCAGACTCAACATTGCAAGCATGCAGTTGTTCTTTGAGGACTGGGTTGGCTCACCATCAGTGTCAGAGGGAATGGGCCTCTGAGAGATTGGAGCTGGCTTTGTGTAGTACCACTCACAATCCTAGGATTATTCAGGCACTGTTTAGATACATGTCTTCACGCACCCTTGATGAAGTCCAGCATTAAGGGAACTGGCTGAAAAATATTAGGAAATATTTCTGAGCTATCACAGGAAAGGGATGAGATCCCAAAGTGTAAGAAAAGAGAGCATGTAGTGATAGATTTGAAGAAAGGAGAAAAGGAAGTGAAACAAACTAGGTAGTAGTCACCCCAGTTGCAATTTCTGGAAAAAGTGGGACAAATGAGATGTGCATAAGCCCAGAGAAGATAACAAAGTGGTAAGTCGCAGGCACACTGGCCTGTCAAGAAGAAGTCCTGTCAGAGCCACCTGCCCTCTGTTTTCTGACAGAGGAACCAACCAGGGAAGAAAAAGGAGATGTCCTAAATTCTCACTTACTAAGGTTTTCCATGTTCCTTCACATAATACTCATAAGGCAGCTATGGACTCAGATCCCATGTGAAAGTCCAGGAATTTCAGTCACAGTCCCATGGGAAAGCTTATTCACTGAACATTCCTTGGAGCTTTGTGTGAATTGGGAGGGAGCAATGAGGGGACTCCTGTCACTAACGGCTTCATAGGTGCAACAGAGATAATGCTTATCAAATGTGCTGGTGGTGTCATGCTGATGGGCATGCAAGCACATGGGAGAACAGGGTCAGAATTCAAAGGGGTCTTCAGGTGCTGGAGGACCAAATGAAATAATATTCAATATGGAGAGGTATAAAATAGGCGTGAATAATCCACTGCCCAAATACAAGGTAGGTGACAGCTTGCAGGACAGAAGAAGGTTTTAGTGGTTTTAAGGGATGACAAAATGAATGTTTCAAATGCTTTGCTACTCTTAAGAGACCATTCTTATCCTGGGACAAACAGACATAAATAAAGTCTCTGAAACAGACTCCTTCCTCTGCTTAGCACTGGTGGGTTTTTGGATTGGGTGTCATGCCTAACTGTGGATTGCAAGTTTCACAAAAGCCACAAAACACTAGTTTAAGAGAGTTGAGACAAGAAAAACAAAAACAATCAGATATCTAGAGAAGATATTCTCTAGATTTTTTCCATTTGTTGACAAGGCTGTACACTAACCTCTCAGCTTGTTGTGAAAGAACAAAGAAAAACAATTTTCTGAGTCAGTGCTAGATAGGATACGAACTCTCCCTTACATCTTACATTGTAGCAGGAGAGATAAGAGTTAGCCTTTAGGAGACCTTCTCATTCCAAACATAGAAAAGCACTGACTAAGTTGCTTAGGAGAGTTTGGGAGTCTTTTAAGTGAGATTTCAAAAACCTTGCATCTTCCAGGATTTGTCATGGTAGTGCTGCCACAGGTAGAAATGTAAATAACAGGATAACAACAGAGAACCCAGATAGGATAGCTGTGCAAACCAGACAAGTTTTTGGGCAAACAAGTTTCTTTTCCAGTCTCAAGTTATTGGTAATGTTACTGCGGAACAGACCAGACAGTGTCCCTGCCAGTCTATGCTGAGGACAGGAGAAACCATTCAGTAAGAAAAGAGGTGTTTGTCAGCCTGTTTAGAAAAAAAGGTAACAGCACCACCTGCACAATTCTGTTGACTATTTCTGTATTATTTTAATCTCCAAATACCAATGACAGGTTGTGTAAGTGTTGGAACAAGAGGATCTTCTCCCCAGCTTCTGTTTAAGTGTCTGGGAGCCACCGACTTTAAAAAGATTTCAAATTCAGGTTCTGGATCCGTGTGAGAAATTGGAAGGATTTCCAGTCTTGGGAGGCTTGACTTCTATCCCAGTCACTTCCACATTTCTTTTCCTGACCAATTTTTTCATCCATGTGCTACTTTGAAGGGAAGATAGACTCTTAGCAGCACTGGCAAATATCTACTTACAGCTATCAAAACCTTGTGCTAATCTTCCTTCTGATAATCTCTTCTTTCCAGAAAGCAATCAATCCAGTGTGGTTATTTTAATTTAAATATTAGCATAAAATTTCTGCCAGCCTTACTTAAAAACTTGTTTCAGGCATCTCAAAAACCTCCCTCTCATTCACTCCCTTGCACAGCTGGACAGTGATGGTTTCCCCAGCCTGCTCTCAGGAAGTTTGCATTAAAATAGTATTTAAAAACAGGGCTTTACTTTTGGTCCACATCAAGTTCAGATAATGATAGCATAGCTGGATGAGATGCCAAAGAGTTGTGCAGATCAGGCAGCTGCCATTACACTGGGCCAGTGTTGACCACCACAGGGTCTCAGAGTGTTCCCTGAGGTATTGGTAATTAAACAAGGACAACGATGTTCCTGGGAGCAACTGCTGACTTTTAAGGGCACCAACACTGAAGCTCTAGCACAAGATGGGGAGAATGAGGGAAGGAGAATTGAAAGGTGTCTATCTCTCATGAACTGACTGCAAAGAAAAGCTTATAAAGAAAAAAAGAAATAAAAGAGTATTTAATAAGAGTTGCTAAGAAACTGTGACAATACATGAGGGGACCATTCTTTTTTGGGGATTGTATTTGGCTCAGGAAGGCAGAAGTTGAGTACAGCTGAGGTGGATGGATACATGGATGCTGTTTTTGTAGCTCTCTGATCAAGGCAAGCAGTTACAAGTTTTGTGGCTCAGCCTCAGACATAAGGCTACCAGTTAAGTGTTATCACTGTTTGTTATTCTCAGGCCTGGCAGAGCAGAGAAGAAGGCCAGGGTGAGGACAATGATCTGCTGTCAGTCCAATGAGGCTAGAGCAGAAAAGCTGTGGGGCACTGGCAGAGCCCTGTGAAAATCAAGGACACCTGTAGCAGTGGGTGTGGGCTCAAAAAACTGCACGGATAGCATCACCCCTCCCTAGAAAAGGCTCTGTGTGAATGAACAGATCCTTTTGGGGGACATTAGAAGTATCCTACTTGGCTCTCAGTTGTGCGACTGAAAGATCTCAGTTTCAGCTCATGTACTTAACTCAGGCAAAAGCAGTATAAGCTCCTCAATATTATAAATTAAAATACTGAAGAATTCTTACCCATGTTTCTATATAGAAATTGAATTCCAATTGTTTATTGTATGAGACCAAACATGGAGGTTTCGGTGTCTATCTTTAGCATCAGATAAGGGCAGTTAGCCTGCTTGTCCTTGGGTCTGGCTTTTCTCTTTTAAGGCAAATGTGACAGATCCTGAATATGCCTTACGTAAAACTAGAGAGACAAAAAAAAAAGTCATGGCAACTGAAGGGCATAGTCCAACCATGCGCAAGGAGAGAAATGGGTTGATACCTGATTTGGTTGTGTCGTTACTTAAGAAATTTTATCTTTTGTACTTACCTTAGTGATCAGTGAATCTGAGTTTGGAGGCCACAAAAGGGACCGAGGGGTTTTTGGCTTGGTTTTGAAATGACCCACGTTGTCTTCTGATAGCAGAGAGGGAGAAAACATTTGCAAATAACTCCCAGACCAGAGTCAGCCCAAGAAGCAGCAACGGCCAAAAAAAGAAAGAAACCAGACAAAAATGCACGCCTGACTAATAGAAAAAACATGTTAAGCGAGAAGCAGCTTATAGTGCCCATTTTCTAGCTAGAGCCAGTATCTCTTCTGTACCTCTACTCCTTTGAACATGGCTTTTCCTTGCAGTCCTCTTCTACTGTCAGTGACTATGAAGAAACTGCAAACGTCATTTTGTCAGATGCCACACAATGTCCATGGTGAAGGCTCTCAGGGTTTCTTTCTCTAGGGCAAGGCAAAATCTCTGTGTTTAGAAAAGGAAGTTTCAATGAGTCCTGCAAGGACCTTAAATGTATGTGTGAATCTGCAAGTGCTGAGGTGCCTTTGCCTACCTTGGCCTTGAGTGCCTGGCAAGCCTTAGTGGAGAACATGAAGAACTGCAAGAGCTTTCTCTGCATATAGGATGACAAGTGTCAATGTCATATGGAAAGTTAAATTTATTTGCCCTAATAGATATATTTGGTTTGATGTCTTGCCTGTGGCATCAGTCAGTGTTATTTCACCGTGAAGAAGAAAAGGCCCTGTCACTCCCTAGTGGTGTGCTCATTAGTTTAGCAGAAGTGCAATCTGCTCCTGCCCTGAAATTTGCCACCATTTCATCGGTAATATAAACGCTTATTCAGTCACAACTTACAGAAATCATATTATGGCAGCTAAATCTACAGAAATTTAGATATCTTGAAGAAGAGAATTGTTTATAGGAATCTGGATCCATTTCTTCTCTTGAATCCCTCTAACAAATTAATTTAGACACTCAGATTCACTTTATCTATGTTTGTTGTTAGTCACAGGGTTAGCCAGTACTTGAAACACCCCCAGTCCAACCACCACTTCCTGCTCCAGGGAATACCATTAAATATTTGCATGGGATGAGTAAGCAGACTTGGCTCTTATCAAAGTAATTTGCACAGTTGTGTAAACCACAATTCCTTAATTGTTTGTGAAGATGATACACTGACTTTGAGGGTGGGAAACACTCAGCACTTCCAATAGCTCCCTCTGTCCACAGTGGGACAGATCCTATGGGTCTGCTCAGAGTTTCACCGGAAATGCAATACACTGTTAAATTGTGTACTAAACTGACACTTGGGAAAAAAAAGAAGAATCAGTCCCATAAAGGCTAGGAGCTGAACAGCCAAACTCTTCTTCTGCAGTTTTCCTTGTCCAGCTCCACTTTACAAAATATGTTTGAAGACTGTCCTACTTCCCTCTGTGGGCTTTACTGTGAAGTACCTTAAATAGCCCTGTGGGCATGTGTTGGGGTATGACTCCCTCAGAAACTTTTGCTTCTCTTCTCTCATGCCCATGTGCTACAGCTGCTTATTAAAGTGATACCTTAATTTAGCAAAGTCAGTTATACCCTCCCCACCCCTTCATGTGCCTGCCAATGCAATAAGAAGCCTAAGAGAAGGCATCTGTAATGGCTGTTTGGTCTTGCTGGTTCTGAAAGACAGTGACATATAATAAATTCATCTCCAAATAAACATACAGAAATAGAAGAATTAGTAATAAGTTTGGAAGGAAGATCCTGGTACGTATGAGAGCCTGCCTTAGTTTTGGTTGAGGTGCTTTGTTTCAGTCAACATTTTGTGGTTTTCAGGGGCTGGCCTGAGAGATTTTGCAGGAAATTGAGTGGATAATAAATATTACTAATAAGCTTTACATCTAGAAAGTCCATGAAGCAGAAAGGATGTTTTCCATTTCTTTACAATAGTCGGTTTTTAAAGAATGTAAAAATAAAGGCTGCTTTGGCTTCAGCTGCTCAGTGCCTCTCGGCAATCTGGGGGATCAGTTACAGAACAGAGAGTGCCTGGGGGTGCTCTTCTGCACCATTACTGGCCAGAGCAGTAGCTCAGATCCAGAGAAACTAGCAGAATTAAGAGACTTTTAACTTGTTTCCATTTGTTTGATAACATGGCAAAATATGATATTTGTTTATACTATCTGCCAAACTAGGGAGATGCATGGTTTTTTGTCTCAATGGTCGATTTGGACTTTGATTTGTAAACTGCAATTATGGCAATGAATTTTTACTACAGCCACTTCTTAGGAAACAGATCTCAGTCTGTTCAACTTGATTGGCTTCCAGGCAGTATGTAAATGGGCATCAAGTTGTTGTGGTTTGACCACTCATTTTGTGGTTTTGGTCAAGGTGCTTCTGGGCTTTACTTAAGTGCTGCCAGCAGCCACTACACATTCTGGGGAAGTAACCTTCCTCTGATCTACAGCATGGTAAGAGCCAACTCAGCATCCTTTCCCATGCTGGAGGCTCTTGAAAACAGCTGTGTTTTACTTGACTGCAGCAGAAACTTCCCTTTACACTGAACCATGGAGAGCCATGTACTGAACTTCTGGAAAACAGGCCTGCTGGGCAACTGGTCCTCCTGTTAAATCTCTTGCTAATACATTCCCAGCCTGCCAGGGTGCCGCACGTGTTCCTTCCCACCCGTGGGGTTCCATGCAAAACCGCTGTGCCAGGCAGAGGAAGGTAGCTGGGGCTGGAGCACCCTCTGCAGGGACCTTCCTCCCGTCACCGCGCTGGCCACGCCTGCCTGGAAGGGACACCTCCAGCCCACCGCGGCTTCTCCGCACTGCAAAGGTCGATGCAGCCAAAAGGTCAGAGAGGTCCTGCCTGCTGTGCAAAAGCCTTGGCTCAGGGAATGTCAGCAGTGGGAGGTGCCAAATGCCCTCTCCTCCGGGAGGGGAAGCAAAGGGCAATCTCTGGGAGAGGAAAGAAGCGTGACAGTGCAGATGCTAACCCAAATGCTGCTTGGTATGAGCCATCCTCTTTGCAGCATGAAGGCATTTATAGTTTTAAGGCTTTATTATGATTATTATTATTAAATCCTCTGTAATTACAAAATAATTTATTATTACCATCTGTCACTGAACTGAGTTGCAAGGCCTCTATTACTTTTGTAAAATTTTCGCTACCAAAACCATCACAGTGGTTGTTGTATTTACCAGCTGGAGGCCTGATACTCAATGAGCCCCTTCCTCTCAGCTTTCAGATGTGCTGGAAACAAACAGAAAGTCTAGGGCTTTCATTTCAGTGCTGTCTGTGACCGTAGCGCCATTGAGGAAGAGATTTGACTAAACTTTATTTTGAATATAATTTCTTGTGGGCAATGGCAGAGGAGTACAGTCCCTTGCTCTGATAGCCTGCAATGTGTAGGGCATTCATTATTGTCTAAGATTTAGCTGATCATCAACCAGCTGCATCAATGCCTTGGAGTCCTATAATAAGCTAAAAGGAATGAAATAATGAAGCTTAATACCACTTTTTAGAGGTGGTATGTTCAGGATCACATGTCATGGCTTGTTAGAAATGGAGTTGTGATATGCACTTTGCAGGAAAGGAATGATCTTTAACTCAGGCACTTGGCTGTCAGTGGCTGAAATGAAACTGAGGCATGAAATTCTCTGAAAACAAGGAAGGAACTCCATGACAGCATTTGGTTTGCATTCCTGAGCTTGCTGTATGAAAAGGAAAGGTAGAGAGGGGTTTTTTTTTGACAGAGGAATATTAAAAAGAATTAGCCTGTCTTGGATACATCAAATTAGGTGGCACCTATACTTTTGTCACTTAAATAGGTGTACAAAACACTTCAAAAAAGAAAGTCTTTCTTTTTGGTTTTGCAATTTTCAGTGGATTGCTCTGTGCACATTTTCACAACATCACTTCTTGCACTTTGGAAGCACAGCTTCTCCTAATCTCCTTTTCCATTTGAATTGGAAAAGCAGCTCAAAGAACTGGCAGGTGAAATAAGTATCTCAGCAATATAAGAGCACATGATATATTCCCTCTCAACCCCATGCTTGTCTGATACACGGTTGCAATAGAACCTCTCAATTTAATTTTAAAAATCAAGTTTCCACTTTTCATTTTCAGGTGAAAACAACAGAACCATGAAAAATAGTTCAAGATTTATTATATTTTTTTATATCATGAATCTGGGTTCTATTCCTTTTATTGTGTGCATTTTGAAACTGGGCTTTTTCTGAAGCCAGGATATATGACAAGCTAGTTTTGAGAATACTCTGCTGCTGCCTGGCTAAATTACGGCCTTCAGGTATAACAGCGTGTAGCCAAGTTCTCAGGCTTCTTTGAAAAGCTTTTTTAAAAGACTATTCCATGCTGCCTGTAATCTATTTATATTTACTACTAAACTTCTATCATCAATGGCTCTATTCATTGTTGCCCTGGTCTTTGTGTACTCCACTACACAATCTATGTAAAAGTCCTTATATAATTATGTCCTTGTAGAATACAGAGTGCCCTTCCCATGAAAAAAAAGCCAGGAAAGTAAAACCACAGCTTATGGGTGTGTGGAAATACAAACTCTAGTTCAGCAGACCACTAAAAAATCCAAACTACTCTTTGGTCATAATTTATTAAGAAAGGTAGTGTGATTTTTAAAGCTAAGCATTTGGGGTTTTTTATTAAGTCTTTTTGCCTCTTCTTTTTTTAATGCCTCCTACCCCCCATCCCCCAGGACAGTATTTACAGTATTTCACAAAATATAGCAACGATCAAGATTTTTGTTTCCGTTTCACAGACTGAGAAATGGAATCATAGAGGCCGTGAACGATTTATTAAAATCCAGAGTGAAGGTAATAACAGTTGGATAAAAAAACCTAGTGCTGCAATGAAGTAGATATTTTGGTCTAAGAGGAAAATGACAAACTTAGTATGTGCTTCACCACCTGTACATTTGCCACAGGTGATACAGGATATGGACACCCAATGTTTCATTCTGGTTTCCTCATTAATTACTGGTTTATGTCTGTACTTGCTGCCGTAGGGCTCAGTCCTTATCCTGCCAGACTGGGGTCTGGACTGAAATTTCCGAAGCGATATGGCACGGTGCTGCTAGGTCTATCCTGCAGCGTGGCTTGAGGCCACCCTCACGGCTGATGCGGCAGGATAGCTCCGTGAAGTCGAGTTCCGCAATTACAGATCCCTGCAGGGAATTTGACGTGGTGTGATGTAGAGCAAAAGGAAGTAATCTTGCATTCGCTCTCTGCAGCCCTTTATCCCACTCAGGGATGTGGCAGTGGACGGGGTGTGTACTTGGAAGGATTTGAACCACGCAGCTCATTGATGGTGGGGTGTAAACAAAGGAACGAACTAGTGTAATGCCTGGTCGCTGCGGATGGCCAGACTGGAGGCACAAGTCCTTCGCTGGTGTCCAGGGGCCGCGGGCAGTGCCTCGTCCCCGTGCGTGTCCCCGAGCGCTGCCCGAGGGACGCGGGGGCAGTGGGGACAGCCGCTGTCAGGGGCTGCCGCCGCACCCCCGCAGCTCTCGCCGGGCCAGGCCCGCCCCCGCAAAGGCTCCGCCAGTGACCCGGGCCCGGGGGCGCGGCGGGAGCGGGGCCAGCCGCTCCACAGGCGGCATTCGGCAGCACCGCTGCCGAGGTCTCCGCCTCGCTGGGGCCGGAGCCGGGACTGATGCGGGCGACGCCGNTCGGCACGGCCCGGCACGGGGTGATGCGGCCCGGCACGGTCGGTGCTGCCTCCTCCCGGGCTGGGGCGTGCGGAGGGACGGACCGCAGGAGGCAGGGAGGGAGGGAAAGAGGAAGAGTGGAAGGGACCCCACGGCGCCGCTCGGAGCCCGGCCCGGCCCCGGGAGCGCGACAAGCGCCTGGCACGGGATAAAGTTATCCCGGAATAAGGCTGCACGCATGTGCGTCACCCCGGATGTGAACATGCCGGCCCGGCTCCCCGCTAGCTCGCTCCGCCTGGCTCCAGCGGATGGGCTGAGCCGAGCCGTGCCGAGCCGTGCCGTGCCGAGCCGTGCCCGAGGCCCTGCAGCCCGGTAGGGGCTGGGGGAGGCCGGGCCGCCCGGGCGCCCTCGAGGGCCGAGGTGCGAGAGCCCCTCCCGGCGGGGCAGGGGCAGGTGCGCAGCCCGGGGCGAGCGGCACCCCGGGAGCGATGGATTTTCGTGGGAAGAAGTACGAGCGCGGCAGTAACTGGTCGGACCCCGAGGTGGTGGAGCTGTTGCAGCTCTGGGCCGACGAGTCGGTGCAGATAGAGCTGGAGAGCTGCTTGCGCAACCAGCACGTCTTCAACCGCATCGCCGAGGTGCTGCGGGAGAAGGGCATCCACCGGACGGGCGACCAGTGCCGGGAGAAGATCAAGAAGATGAAGCTGGAGTACCGGCGGATCAAGGACAACAGCAAGGCCCCCCGGGGCGGCCGGACGTGGAAGTTCTACGAGGTGATGGACCGGGTGCTGACCAGCCGGCCGGCCCTGGCCTATGGCTCCCTGAGCGGCAGCATGATGGCTCAGCAGGTGCTGCAAGGCAGCATGGTGGAGAGCTACCATCACCAGTTCGCCTCCTCGGCCCTGCCCTTTGGACACTCCCAGCACCCTGAGCTGATGGAAATCAAATGTGAGGAGGTGAACTCTGATGACCACAGCTTGACCCCAGAGCCCCCACAAGGCATGTCTTACCAGCAGGGCTCTCCTGAAGAACAGGAGATGGAGAGAGCCTTCTTGGAGAGGGCCCAGAACGACTCTCCCATCTCCAGGGTGGAGATTCCCATTGAAACCAGTGTTTCACCTTCAGGTAGGGATAGCCTTTTACATACATGGGTGTCTGCCCATTTTCCCACGAAGACAAGACTATTTGTGGTGCAGAGACGGACAGCTGGTGTTCTCAATGACATTTGGATCCTTGTTTTTCCACATCCCAAAAAGCTTTAAAGTAGAAAGCTGGTATCTGAATTTATGGTCTTCTGCCATTCCCAAAACCCCAGGTATCTTGCTGCAGGTAAATGTAGTCTAGAATTACCGAGCCAGGCTAAATACTGTGTGTGAAATCCAAAGGACTCCATAAGCTGGACTAGCTAGATTTCTGCATATAATGCTGACAGTGATTGCCATATTGAAAAAAGAAAAAACATTTGTATGCTTTTTGGTATCACTTGAACATAACCAGAGCTGTCTGCTGTCCTCATGCTGAATTGTATCAGGACACCCTCTTCTGCCATGGTTGCACTATAAACCTGCAGGTGAAACTGTCCTTGCATTGTTTTAAAATATATTCCAGATCTAATATTTTAGCCCACTCAACAATGAAGAATGCTTGGGAGTGATTATTGCCTGACTTTCTAAGCTATTCAGCGGGACTTGAAAAAAAGTTTTTGAAAGTCTCTGGCAGAAACAGTGTATTTGCTTACAGGAGATGAGACTCCTGCACTGAAAGTGCAGTTGGCATTGCTTAGCTGCCAGGAAGGATACAGTCTGGGAATCCTGGGGATTTCAAACCAGTTTAGGATAGGCTGATGGAAGACCATGAGTTGTTGGAGAGGAAGAGATGACAAGGAATGTGAGGTTAATGTCTGAGGTCAGGAAGAAGTGGTATGGCTCCTTCGCTGTGGTGCTTGCATAGTTAGCCTAGTGGAGGGAACTGATGATCATTCAGGTTCATACAGAAGCCGCGTAAGGGGCTGGGGCAGGCAGCATCATGGTGTGTCCAATGTGTGATCTTAAAAACAAACTTAGAAAAATGTTTGCAAACCTCAGAATGCACCTGACAGGTTTTACTTTGTTTTTTTTTTTTTTTTTTTTAATAAACTCTACAATAGATAAAAGGGTGTTCTTAGGACAGGCAAGAGAAGGAAGCAAAGCATGCTCATGCCACTTCGCTTGCTGCACTTTTTCTTCTTTGCTTTTGTGTATTCACAGGTTTCAGTGAGCCAAACATGGCAAACTCATCACGGATCCAGAATGTTGTTCCCCGGCCTGGCTTCTCTGCCTTGCATCGGCTGAGAAAAAAACGGAAAGGCCAGCGCATGAGGGACCCACTCGATGATCTCCTGCTGAAGACTCTGACATCTCAGCGGGCCATGGAAGAGCGCTTTTTGCAGATGGAAGAACGCCGATTTCAGCGAGATTTGGACGTGGAGGAGCGTCGGATGCAACTGGAGCAGCGCCGGTTTGAACTGGAGCGGGAACATGAGTTTCGCATGTTCAATGTCTTTGCTCAAATGCTCAGCATCCTAAAGCAGAGCCATAGTGGCTCCTCCTCCTCTGTTGCCATGCCTCGGGGTTTGGACTTCAGCCAGGCGCTGTCCGAAATTGAAGCAATGGGAGGAAGAGGGGGCAACCTGCCAGAGATGAGGGTTCGGCCATTTGCCAAGAAGAGGGTTGATATACACGGCTTCTGTAACCCCAGCGGCTTCCAGAGAAGCTCCTACCTCTCTGCTCGTGGCAACTTTGCCAACATTTTTCAGGGCTCCACTGAGGAAGGGTACAAAGCCTATCATGCTGACAAGTATGATGAAGACAAGAACCCCAATGTGAGTAAGAACCCCAAAGTGTTTTCCTGGCTTCCTTGTTAGGAAAAAAAGTTTCTTAGAGGTTTGCTGACAGATATGCTAAAAGTGTGGGTTTTTTTTTTTATCTCACTGATACAAGGTGAGTCAAACTGTTTGAGGAAAAGAAATTAAAAGTAGCTTTGCAGATCATTTAGATACCAAAGATGAATGCTGTATTCAGCTCAGGTTTGCATGCTCTGATTTATTTATCAGGGTAGTAATAGCAGTAGCAGACCTTGAAAGATGTAAGAAATCTGCAGGAACAGAGCTCATGTTTCTCCTTCCACCTCATCACCTCTGTTGCCCACTGAGGACCATCTCTGATGATCTGATTTTATCTGATTATTGCAGGTGATGGGTGCAGGAAATAGGAATACTAAGTAGTAGCCTTTTTTTTAATTACCTTTAATAACACTCAGCACTTTTTCTGCCCATTTACACTCAGCTGCTCAGTTTTAAGTAGCTCATCATAGCCCTCTTGTGGCACAAAGGCTGTGTTAATAGTTCATGGCAAATTATTACTGAGTAACAAGTATAGCAAATATAAATAACAATTTATATGTGGATTACTTTTAATTAGATGCTTCATTCACATACTGAAATACTTGAAACTTTAAAAATATTTTATTATTAGCCCTGACTTTAGTTTCCCTGTGTTGAGGAGGTGAAAACTAGATTCTTAAACTAGAAACACACAGGGAAGTTTTTGTTACAAGATGTATTATGAGATAATGGCTGCTGCTTCTACCAACTGTTGTCTATGTAGCAGGTAGTTTTTTTAAACAAATACCTAAAATTAGACTTGTACTTTAATAACATCAGAAGTGTACAATTGTTTAGATTTTCTTTCACATTTTAAAAATTTATTTACCCAAACTCTTCCAATAATGAGAACATGCTAGTACATTTGAACTCTTCAGGATCTAGTGGCATACTATATATGGCCAAATCATAAACCTGGAACTGTAGGGTCATCTCTCCAGAGGGGAAAATTCAGTATTTTAACTCCTTATCATGACTACATGTTTATATGGTTTTAGAGCAAATCAGTAGAGTGGAATAGTAATTAATGATAAACAAATGCTTTTAAGATAAAGAAATATATCCAAAACCTTGTTTAAAATCACTGCAGAAGAGTAAACCTTGTTTTTTTCAGAATTGTTTTAGGGCTTCTTTTTTAGGTACGTATAACAGTGAGTGAACTCAAGATTAAGTTAAACATGTTCTGTAAAGAAGTATAAACTATTAGTACATATTCATTTACAGACAGTTTATTGACTGAAGAGCCAAGTGCCGGGGATATATATGGAAACATACACAGATAGATGCATGTCTTGAGTTATATATGGTGAAGTTTATGTGAACTGTGTTTTGACTTTTCCTTGGTAAGATTTTTGGAGGCAATTTAGTGAAGTGATAGCTAAGGTGATGTACTCACATGTTTTATGTCTCTATAAACAACACACTGTTTCTCTTTCTAGGGTATAATAAACTTTGGCACCAGTGAGAACAAGCTCTGCTTTGACCTGATGTCCAAGCGGGTAAGTTCTATTCCAAAATAAAACACTGAATTAGCTGTGCAGTTCCTCTTCAAAGCTTGCACTTTCCTACAGTTACTGCTGTTACTCAGGTTTCTCTGGTAAAGTTTTCCATTGTGAATTTTAAATTTGTTGGAAGTCACTTTTGAATCCAACTACTTGTACATTTATTTATTTTATTTTTCCAGGAGGACAGGAACATGGGTGTTTTTCTCTTCCTCTTCATGATGGGTTTCCCTCTGGGAATGTACTTACTTCAGAAAACTAGATGAAAATAAGATGAATTTTATTTTCCACTGCTGACAGTAGATGATTTAATACAGATGTTTTGAAGTTAGTTTTGAACTCTATTTAATTTTGAGGATCTTCATATCTGTCCATTATAAAGTCACACAACTTGGCTGCCTGGTTCTGAACTCACCTGAAATGTACAAGTGTGGCAGCACTGAAATCTCTCAAAATTAGACTGGGTCATCTGCTACCTGCTGGCTTTGCACCACGCAGAGGAGTGGAACACATCGCACAACTGAAAAAGTAGAGAAAGTCAAAAGGAAACAGCAGAACTGTGCTGTAGAGGAATGCATCCAGATTTCCATTAAAATCACTGTCCAGGTGGCAGACAGCCTTTGAGGTGGGCAGGTGGCACTTTTTCCTACCTGTAGTTGTGTGTGGGGAGGGAAGGTGACTCAGGGTTGGACAGTCAGTCTCTGCAGTTTGACATTAATGGTTGCTCCCATTACATCACTTTCCCACCCTCAGAATGTTCCCTGTTTTATTTCTGCCTGCTACTCCACTGACCTGGGGTACAGTAGCCCACCACTCCACCTTCCAGCTAAAAGAACAGGTAAGGCAGAGCTGCTGCCTGCACAGAAAGGTGTCTTCTAGGCTGTGTAGGGGGTGCCTTCCTTCCTTCACTGTTCTTTCCCCTTTCAACTAACACCATGTCTGCAGTAAGTAGTGCAGAGGGAGACAGTAGTCAGCTGCATCTTAATTAGCCCTTCTATGAAAGTGAAGTGAGACTGTCAGGTATAGTGTTCATGCTTGTGGCAACAAGCAGAACAAAGATATTGTTGCCAGCTTCTCAGTCCTTGCAGCTTTGAGTAACAGTGTGGATTCACTGAATGCAGCATCAGCTGGTATTGTAGGCAAATATTTTCTTGCTGTTTGAGATTAAAAATACTTTCTACTGCCACTGAATAATGTATCCAGTTTCTGTTTTCAGCATCTGACCCTTAAATTAGAGAACACTTTGTGGTGTGAGATCTCAGATGATCTTCCTTTAGGTTAGCCCATCTGGTTTTCTTACCCCTCAACACATTACTTTTAGGAGTTATCCTCTTATTAATTCATAGTCATTTTTGGCTAAGTCTGGTGGTATGTTTGATGTTTCATTTTCTAGATAAGTTTAGGAGAGAGATGTAAGGAGGAATAGTTCTTGGAGCTACCTAGACTCCAAGAACATCTACAGCTGAGTAAAGGAACTTTTGTCCTATAATATCAGGTTGTAATTCTGCATGGGATAAGGACATGGTCTTTAAACTCCAGAGCTTGGCACCAGTTATTAAAACACCTATAGAAAATGTTATGGTTTTGTTAACATGTGCGAAACATTCACACTGCATGTGGAATTTCCCTCCTCTCTTGCACTATCATCTACTTGTGTCACCCCCACCTTTCCTTTTTTTAGTATTAACTCATAGATTTGGTTGCCATTAAATATTTGGAAGGTCCATTGTACATAATACTTGTTTCTTATTTATCTAAAATGTTCTCTCTGCCTGTCTCAACGCTGTGCTTTCTCTTACAACTTCACAGAACTGGATTATATGAAACCCTGATACTTATAACCTTGAAAATATTTAGGTAAAAGCAGTGTGCACACTTTATAAATATTAAAAAGGACCTCCACAGTTCAGGTCAATCTGTCTTTGAGATCAGAATGAACTTCTCTTAAGGAAGAAAGTGCCTCCCCGGGGGAATAATGATTAAGAACATAATTTAATTTTTCTCCTGTCTTTTGAAAGCTCCTGTTACACTTCAGCACTTACCAAACTGATCAGAAATACAAATCTGAAGAAGCTGCAGTAACTTTGAACTGAGACGTAAATGAAAGCTGTAATTCATTTAAAAAATTAATATATTGAAAGTTTATTAAAGAAAATACGTATCTGACTCTGATTCAAATTCCTTTCTAACTCCTTCTAACAGTCTAGACCTGAGCTTTCACAGCTGGGGCTTATTTTTCCAGCTAAAACCTGTTGTCCTCAGAACTTGGGCAAAATGCTCCTGGGGTTGCTTCATTTGCTGAGAAAGTCTTTTGCAGGCACCTTGGTTATGGGTATCCTGTGTTGCCTGTTTTGCATTCTTTTTGTAGATTTCTGTGCAGTGAAGTTTTGGCTGCAATAACTTAGTAGAAGCCCCTAGTTCATATAACGTGAAGGTATCACAGATCAGTTTGCTGGTCCTTGCTTCTCCAAGCTACATTAATTTCGATGGTCAGTGGCTTTCCCAATCCAGTTTCACAAGTGTCTGTGTAGGTGTGTGCCTGTACATGGATCCTATCTCCATGTTTCTCGTATCAATAACTGGTCTTTTAATGATTCTTCTCATTTCTTCCAGCTGACACAGGCAGATATGAATCTGATAGACCCTCCACTGCTTCAGTATCCTGACTGGAAAGGGCATCTGTTGTAAGTCTTCTCTGTAATGCTTCTCTTTTTGACTACTTGTTTAATAAACAGAATGGTTGAATAAAAACCTCTTCTGCTACATTCTCTAGTTAAAACTTTTCTAGGTCACTTAATCATCTTTTTCTTTGCAAAACCTTACATTAGCTGTCTTACCAGCTCATCCAGTTAAAAATTCTTTTATGTGAGAGAAGATGCACATTTTCTAAAGCAGAGTTTTAAAAGCACTTGTATACATTAGCAAATTGGGTAACTCCGAACAATTCTTTGAAACATAGTGAACACTTGGGGATGTTAATCCTTCTCTTCTGTGCCAGATTAAAGCTCATCAGAAATACATGCACCATTATAGACATTCGCCACGGCACCTGTGCTGGGTGTAAAGATCATGTCTATTCCATGGGCTTGAGCTATCCTGTTTTCTAGCTATTTTCACCAGACTTTACCGTCCCTGACTTGACTTTCCTAAGATGTGAACCTGGTTTGGAAGCCCAGCCTCTTGGAGAATATTTGAACCAGTATTTGCTTTCATGTATTTTTCAGTTTACGGGAAGAAGTGGCTCGATTTTTGACCTATTACTGCAAGGCCCCTGCACCTCTTAAAGCAGAGAATGTAGGTAACCCAGTGTCCATTGGTGTCTGTTCTAATGTATTGCCATTTTTTAGGAAACAGTTTCAAATTCTGGTTTTTTAAACAAATTGTTTGGTAAGAATGCAACCTGTTATCATGTAGATGAGATTGAGTCTTCATTTCATTAGCTTTCGATTCACACTTCAGCTGAAACACTTCAGGTCTACTGTATAGTTGCCTTATGTTTCACTTCTGTGTGTCAACTCCTCCTGCCAGTACTCTCAGTGGGGCTTTATGTTTTGATCTCCTTATTTAGCTCAGGCACCTACTATGCCTGTATCCCTCAGCCTTGACAGAGAGTGCCCACTGTTTCGGTTGAATTTCATGTCATTGCATTTCTCTGTTATACCTCAGGACAAAGATTTAAAATTGAACCAAGAGTTAGTTTTAGCCTGTAAAATTTGTGGCAGTGTTGCTAGAAAGACATCAGGACCTGACTCTCTGCAGGACTTGCTGACTTGTGAGAGACACAGGCTGGACGCAGGGGCCTGTGGAGGTCAGAGACTCCTGTCTCTGCTGAGTGCTGAAGGCAGCAGGAGCTGGTGCAGCCATTGTTTTTCTGGCAGCAGTAATTCAACAGAACCCCATACTTCATGTGAACTGAGGTTACCACTGCTCAGTTTGCTGATCACTGCCTCTCCAAGGCACCAGATTCTTCCTAATACTTAGAATGAAACTCATGGTACCTGTGATCATTTGTCCTTAGTATCCACCTTAGTATAAGCAGGAGTCAAACCTGCTGCTGTATGAGACAGTAGTTTCTACTTTTGCACAAATTTGGCAAGAGGTCTGAACTGCTATTACCACAAAGAGATGATAACACATATTAACTGCTGAAAAGTATTTTGCTTTACTAATAGCTCAGAATTGCTCCCCAATTTTTTCTCTACATAAAGCCTATTCTTTTTCTAAATTGCTTATTAGAATCAAGAATGGCACCAGAACAAAGTGTCTCTGAAGCAAAGAACAGGATTAAAGTTATTCTGGTAGAAGTGGGATTTCAGCAGGAAAATTCTAATAGGGAGCTGGGGGGAAAATTTATTTCAGTGATATTGTCAGGAATTATTGTTCTATAGTGTTGACTTTCTATGTATGGATTTATCACTGGCTTCTCTCTTTCTTCCTTAGGTGATTGTTTTAAATGGTTGTGGCTCTTTATTTTCTGCATTAGCTACAGTCCTTTGTGATCCAGGGGGTAAGTGGATGGTTGGAACAGAGTTTTATTTTGGTTTGATTTATTTCTGCTGGGAAATAGTGTTACTTTGTTTAAATACTGTTAGACAAAAGTGAAGTAGTGGAATTGGCATTGGCCTGCTGCAATGTTCTTGTTTCCTGCAAAATTGTGCTGTGAAATTCTTCCTTTCCATGGTCTGCAGATGTCGTGCACTCACACTTGGTGCCTGCCCTGTCTGCTTTCACTATTTTTGTGGTGCTCTGTTTTAGTTTGCCAGACTAGACATGGCCTGAACTCATGTTTACCTGGGCTCTTGCAGAAGACTAAAGAATTAATGTAAAAATAAAGTGAAGATGGAGGCAGTAGCATTACAGTGTTTCCAGGGGACACAGCTGTAAAAACGCTTTCATGTTTAGCTAAAGCACATTAGGAGAGAAGACTGTGACCTGTTGAAAACCAATTTTGTTTTCTTGGTTCCAGAAGCTGTTCTGATTGCTACTCCCTTTTATGGTGGTATTACCCAGAGTGTCTTCCTCTATGGTAACGTCAAGCTGGTGTATGTCTATTTAGACAGTAAGGTAAGATCTGAGAGAAGGGAATAACAACCTCTGTAGTTGAACTGGAAAGCTGAGCTTTGGGAACCTCTTCAAGCAGTTCTCAGAACAAGGGTGCACTACAGCCAGTGGACATTTTCACAGTTTATTGCTGGGAACATGTGCACATAGCTTACAAGAAAGTAATTTGAGACTGTAAATCCAGATTCCAGTTTTGCCCTTTTCTTGTATCTTACTCCCAATAAGAGTCCTTGAAAGGAAACAAATTACCATTTTGAACCTTGGAGAGAGAAGTTATGTCCTGTCCTACTGATGGTGGTCACAGGGTGGAAGAGCAGATGGAGATCTTGCATTGCTTTCGTTATTCAAGGATAGCAAGAAAATTCTGGTTTTGGACAGCTTATGATGGCCTTTTCTTTGATTTTACTTATTGATTTATTTATTCTCTTTGTAGTATAAAAGGATAAGAAGATGGTTGCTAGTTCATTATTGTTGGGGCTTTATTTTCTTTCAGGGAACATTTATCAGTGAATTGGCTCAAGGCAGTCTCTGTTAAAACAACTTTGCCTTTTTTATCTTTTTTATGTCTTTCAGATTACTGGAACAAATACTCGGCCTTTTCAGCTTACAGTGGAAAAACTGGAAAAAGCCTTGCAGGATGCCCGGGCAGAGGTGAGTTTAGCTGAGCCACCTAAGTTTACCACCTAAGTTTACAATATATTGGAGATGTCACATCCCAGAAGTGGCCTAAAGATCAAAGCATTTTCAAAACCTAGCACCTGGCTTTCTGGTTGTGTTTGTAGACTGCCTGTGATGAGGCTGCTTGCAAACTCAGGGGCAGTTCTAGGGTGAATCCCTCAGTGTTGTGTCTGTCCAGTTTTGGTCACAGCAGAAAGGATAAACCAGACTATTCACAAAGCACTGGAACCCATTCATATCACCAAAAAAAATGTACTTGGACGTGCACTAAAATTTAGGACTACCCAGGATTTCTCTCCCAGAAAGGCCAGCTTAGTTATCTGAAAACTGACTGCTCTACAGAGCAGGGAAGATGAATCCACTAAGAATGCTGAGAGTTTTTGCAGGAGGGAACTCTAGAGGATTAAATGCAAGGGAATATCACTTTTCTGAAGAGTTAGTCTATAAGTTTGGCATTGTCCTAAATCCCATATATGTTTAGCTGCATCTTTGAATTGTTACCAGCTCTGACATCTCCAGCCAAGTGTCCTCTAAAGGAGTACACTTTACATCCACCTAACTCAAATTCTCATCTTTCTTGCCACATTCATGGGCAGTCTTCAGTAACTTATTGCTTTGCAATCACTAATGCAGCTCAGAGAAAGTGCTTCCATGCTGACAGCATCTGAGACTATCTTTCTCATTAATTGGTTGACCAGATGGCAACCAATTACTCGGTGGTGGCAATTCTGTCTTTTCAAAATCATAGATTAATTCTACAATTTTTTGCTCAGTTCACTTTGCAAATGATTTAATTTTTTAAAAAAATCTTAATTTGTGGCTGAAAGTTTTCTCATGCAAATCTAACCTTGGAGGTGAAAAGTCATGGTGGAAGCTTCAGGGGAATCCTGTGTCACACATAAGCGAGGGACTGCTTAAGTAGAGGGACTGAAAATTTATCCCATGATGGGCACTCTCTTAATACTGTGTTATTCTGCAGGGTGTCGCTGTAAGGGCCTTAATTCTTCTGAATCCCCAAAATCCCCTTGGGGACATCTACTCCTTGTCAGAGCTACGGGATTACCTGGAATTTGCTAAAAGGTATGTCAGTTTGGAAGGTTGAGATATCCTGAGTCAGATACAGCTTTCAGAATCTAGTGGACTACTTGCTGTCCCTGAATTTATCTGTGAATATCTTTTAAGTCAGGCAAATAGTCTGTTCTTCACACACATTGATGGGCTTAAGAAAGGAGAGGGGAGTGCTGGGATCATGGACCTTGCAGTCATCTGGGGTGTCAAAGCAACTTGCATCAAGAAATGCAAGTTTTATTTTTCAGTAATCCGAGGAAACTCTACGGCTCTGTGCTTCCCTGGTAGGAAGCTGAGTTCTTTTCCTCTCAGTTTCTCTGTATGTGTAAAGACAAAGAAGCATATGAATATGGGTTCCCAGCTTCATCATGGATCATAATGCTCTTCAAAATTCAAAATCTATGAGATACTGGGTGGATGGGTAGTACATATAGGGATTAATTTTCACTAGTACATTAGCAATGACAGGATCTTTGTCTTGTTACATGGTTGCAGTGGGTGACAGTTAAGTGGATATACCTCAAATCACTTCAAGGTACACAAAATAAATCTAAGTTGAGAAAAATTGCTTTATTTCTGCAGAATTTGTCCTCCCCTCTTCTTTGTATAAGGCAAGTATTTGCAGGCCTGAATTTATCTCTGTAACCGGAAGCAGCCTTCTTTTGTAATCTCTATTTTGTCCTTTTGCAGACATGAATTGCATGTGATAGTAGATGAGATCTACATGCTGTCAGTTTTTGATGAATCAGCCACATTTCACAGTGTCCTAGGCATGGACAGGTAAAAGCAGCTCCTACTTCCCTGGCCATCTTCCAGTGACAGTTGAACATGATGCCTTGCTGAGAACTTGTGACTGGAAGTTAAGTCATGAGCTAGCAAATTATGAATCCACCTTACGTTGATTTCTTTTTTTCTTTTTTTCTTTTTTTGTAATTTCTGAATGGCAAATGCATTTTGTCAAATACAATTTAGCAAGTAAAAAAATGATAGCTAGCTTTTTATTGTGGTACACTTTTCAATGTGTGGATCACTATTTGGTTATGACAGTGCCCAAAACTGAAAACAGATTTTACATTTGTTGAAGGTGCTGCTTTTCTTCCTCCCTAAACATCTTTTTCCCATGTTTCTGTTGATGCTTGTAAAGACTTTATATTGCTGTTTACTTCCTTTTTTTCCATAGAGTAGTCCCAGATCACAGTAGTATTACAGACTGGATAATGGCTTTTAGTAGGTATTGTTTTAATGAGATGAAAAACTTTTAAAATGTTTTTTAAAATATGATGTGGTGTTGAGGTTTGGTTTTTTTTGGGTTTTTTTTTTTTAATTTTTTCTTTAATTTCTGGTCTTCACCAGTGGTGTTAGCTTTCTTTTGTGCTCATTTGCAAGGAAATAAAATATACTTGGTTAAGTGTTAGCTCAGTGCTGCTGGGATTAGATGTTAAAGAACATCTCTTGATTCTTGACAAATACATTGGCAGAACCTGATTTCTAGCATTATATGTACAAGCTTCATATGTTCAGGAAATCTGTGTGTAAAATGTAGCACTTGTAAGCATCTGATTCTCTGAAATATTTAAAAATTCTGTCTAAAACTAGTTCCAAGGGGTTCCTAGCTTCTAAAGTTAGGTTGCATTTGAATTTTCCCTGCTTGACTGCTGTTCTGTGGTGCACTGTCTATCATTGTGTAACGCTGCCTCTCTGTTTCTGCAATGCTGCACTGGTGATCCAAAAGCTTCAGCACCTATGACACTAACTGCCCATCTGCATCCTTCTACATACAGATTGCCTGATCCACAGCGGACTCACGTGATGTGGGGCATAACCAAGGTGAGTGCTTGTTGTTATCGTGCTGTGCCTTTGTTTGTGGCTGGTAGGTTTTGGTCTGGGCTCCTCAAGTTCCTCATGCTGTAAAAATCAAGTTAATAGTAGTAGGATTCCAGTCGTTCAGTGCAATAAAGTAGTCTCTCTGTGTCTTCTGTAGGATTTTGCTGTTTCTGGGATTCGTTTTGGTACTTTATATACAGAGAACCAAGATGTTGCTAATGCAGTGGCTTCTTTGTGTTATTTTCATGGCATTTGTGGACCTGTCCAGCACAAGGTTGCACAGCTGCTTAGAGACAGAGGTGAGTCAGTAGCTCCATGTACAGTACTCTGCCATTCTGTGTGTCTTATTACCTGGAAGATCTCTCCTCTCCTTACTTTTCCCAGTGGTCTCCTCTTTGTACAGCTTAATTGTCAGTCTTCTGTTACCCTGAAGCTGCCAATGCAACACGAGGCTGACAGCTCTGCAGAGGAGGACCATTTCTGCAGAGGTCCTGATCAGCAGAGTTAGAGGAGCAGCTGGGAAGAAGCGTGGTAGCTATTTGTACAGAAATTGCCAGTGTTATCTAGAACCAGCTGAACAAAAACAAAGAATACAGGCTTGTGGGACAAGGGAAATGGAAATGGTCTTCTGACTCTGTCCAGGATGGAATGCTAACAGTCTATGACAACTAAGAACTATGAATGTAGGGCAACTTCCTCCGGAAGGTCAAGGAGATACTTTTCTGCACAGATATGAAACTGCAAAATACTTCTTGCCTGTCTTTTTGTTACTTGAGGAAATAGAAAACAAAAGAAGGAGGTGAAATGTGAAGCAGAAAAAGACACTGAGTGTTTTGGAAGCATGAAGAGCTCTGAATACTTCCTCAGTTTGTGATTCTTTTCTTTATCTTCTTCTTCTGGTCAGACTGGATCAACCAGGTGTACCTGAGGGCCAACCGTGCCCGCCTAAAAGCTGCCCACACGTATGTGACAGATGAGCTGAAGACACTTGGGGTTCCTTTTCTCAACCGCAATGCAGGCTTCTTTGTCTGGATTGATTTCCGAAAGGTTGGTAGTCTTAGGAAGTGAGACTTCTCCTGGGGTGAGGGCAGGCATGCAGTGCAACTGCATCTAGAGGAAAGGTTAATACTGTGACAAACATTTTGTTTTAACAAATCTGTTGTCTGATGAGGAGAAGGGAGGACTACCACATGTTTCAGTCTATTCTTTTCCTTTCGTCTATCTGTGAACTTCCCTCCTTGCAGGAATCTTACTACTCTCAAGCCACTTCCCTTCCCATTTCTTCCTTTGTATCACAACTGCTGTACTTCAGAGGTAAAAGGTGTCTCCCTTGGCCTTTGCAGACCTCATGGTAATCACAAATTCATGAGGATCTCAGTGATGTAGTCTATATGTTACTAACCTCTGGCTGTTCTGATGACTCTCCTAGTACCTTAAGACAGGCACATTTGAGGAGGAATTGCTGCTCTGGAAACGTTTTCTGGATAATAAGGTTCTCCTGTCCTGCGGAAAAGCCTTTGAGTGCAGTGAACCTGGATGGTTCCGCATCATCTTTGCTGACAAGACCCACCGGCTGCAGTTAGGTGAGTAATGTTCTCTTTTTCCACCCACCACAATTTCTGCAGCACTGTTCCCTTCTCTTCTTAATCCTAAATTTAGCCTATTATTATCCTCTTGTCTTCTCTGTTTTTTTCTCCCTTTCTCCATGATCCTTTTCTGGATCTGATGGATTTGGAGACACTTGTGGCTTAAACTAATCCACTAGTGTTTCTGCTCCCTATACCCACTGCAGGTATGCAACGGATACGCAAGGTTTTGGAAGAGCGTGAGCAGGAGATACTTGCTGAGGAGAAGGAGCAGCCTTGTCAGTCAGATCAGGATGGCAAAGCAGATAGCACAGATGAAGTCATTTTTGTATCCCGCCACCAGGACCCTACCTGTGCCAGTAGCTCCAGCCTTGGTGACCTCATTGGTCTCCTGCAGCAACAGATGCGTTCATCTGACTGGCTACAGAAAAATACAGCTGAGCAGTTTGCCCAGGAAAAGCCAGAGATCTATGATGTGTTCAGCAAACTGGTGGGGAAACAATAGGGGTCAGTGTGCCTTCAGGGGCATTCCTGAGCAGTGACTGACCCTGGGCCCCTAACAACTCAGCAGTGACTTCCAGCAAATAATATATTTTCTGTATAGCAAGAAAATTACTTTGTAGGCCCCCTCCTCTCCCCCCTGTTTGAGATCTCTAATTTGTACTATATAGGTATGTTTCCTTGGATTGGGGTGAGGGTAGGGAATGGGAGGGGGGGTGTCTTGTTTGCGTGCTGCTCTCTGTCGTGCGGCATCATTGTATTTTATATTTCATTTCTAATGAATATGCTCTTAACTCTCTTATAAGGTCCTGTGGTGTAATTTTTTATTCTTCTTCGCACTTTCCAAAAAGAGACTTTAGATTGTTAAGTTATATGAAGTTTCCCTTTTCTTAAATGGCGATCAGATGTAACTATTTTGGGGCCAGCTGTTGCAAAGAGGTGTTTTTGGGAGACAGAATCCAGTGTCAGCCCTAACGTAAGCATATGCATGGATTCATCTTCATGAGTGAGGCTCTTAGGACCATGATCATCTAGACTGAGTTCTATAAATCTTTTTCTTTTGAGTTGGTTTCCAGTCTGACCTCAGATCAGACAGCATCCACCCCCCTCGGCTGGTGAAATGCCTGGTTTTTTTTCTATTCTTCTTTTTTATATTCATATAAATAAACTGCATCCATTGGCCCCTTGGCAGAATGTCCAGAAAAGAGCTACAAATGGAAAGGCGATTGAAATTTGGACGTTTTTTTGCATCCTTCCTATTCCTCGAAGTCCATTCCTGGTGGTTAACAATGACGTGTATTGGCAGAAGAGTGCAGAGAAAGCTTCTGCCACAGTGCTGGGTGTACCTGCAGGTACACCTGCTTCTGTCACCTACCACAGGCATCCAAGGAGGCACCTTCCACCATTATCAGGACAATTAATGCAGTTTTTTTTCTGTGTTTCTCAATTTGCAGGGTAATTTGTTTTGACTAAATGTTATTCTTCTGTCTCATTCTTCTCTTTCCCATTTAAGACATGGTTTTCTGTGTGCTGGTGATAGAGTATTTCAATAGGAAGTCTTCTTTCACAGATACAAAGCTCTTTAACTTCTGGTACTACAGAATTTAGTAAAGGAATTGGAGCTGTTTTTTCTGCTTACATATTAAGCAAGAGTTGAAGGAAATTGCCCATGAAAACAGAATAGAAGTGCACCTTTCCCCGCTTTATAAATTTTGGCAGATGGGCATGAGTGACAAAAGCACATGTCTGCATCATAAACCAAATTACCAAAGCATAGGCAAAAAATAATTAATGCAACCACACTTTGCTGTGTGGTGATGGTGGACAGTGAGAAGGAAAGTCTGAGTAGTGGCTGAAGAGAAGATGGTGCTGCTTGAGGCTGCTGTGAAGAGTAACCCATTCCTCCCTCAGAGGCCAGCAATGAGGCAAGGTTGGGGAGGTGATTGCTAAGATCACTATAAGGGATAGTTATAAACATAGTATTTGCTTACTAGTTTGGCATATTGTCCATGGACAATATTTTAAAGTTCAGAAAGAAAGCTATAGCATAAAACAGATCTCCTTAATGTAATGAGAGGTGAGAGGTACAGCCAAAATACAAATGGATTTCCTGATTTGCCCCCTCTTATTTATGTACCCCAAGGAGGACCTGAGCAACAAAATTTTAGGGAGCAAGCTCTTTGAAATCAAGAACCAGGTAAGATTAGTTAAAGTGATATTTTAGGGAATTCCTATAACAAATTCAACCCATTAATTACTCCTAATTTTCTTTTGTTGTTCTAGTCACTCTTACAGTTGGAGTATGTGAATATACAATAGTAACAAATTATATAATATTTTTCACCCATATGTATTTACTGCTCAGAAAGCAGGTTGATTGTACTCTCTGTGTGGAATCAGCTAGTAAAACACCTCTGCAGGAAAGAGGGTGTAATGTACTTTCAGAACCCTCACAGCTAATATAGTATGGCCCACAGTCACATCTGAGCTTGCTGTTACTCAACAGAACATGCACACACACACACACACACACACACACACACAGACACACACACTTTGTTGCATGGAGTATTTTCAAGTTTAACACCTGCCTGAGGACCTCTCTGCTGAGGAATGTTAGCTTGGTCACAGAAAATAAAAATTTAACTGGAAATGAGACAAGAGAGAAATGTGGTCATGAGTCTGCTGTTGGAAAAAGCAGTGGGTTTTTTTGACTGTACAAGCCCCATAGATTTTGTAAATGGCCTTAAATGGGTTACAAGAAGTGGTAAACATGTAGAAAATCCTGTGCATATGTATATAGAAGCTAAATCAATTCCTATTTGTTCTAAGAATACCCCTGAGAGGAAAAACACAGGTTCTGCCTGTACAAATTGTTTGTTCTTTCTGCTACCTTCATGTTAGATGATTTCTCTGCTTGATGTATCTCACAGTTCTCATTAATCGCCTTTTCTTTTTCTGTGTGGCAAATCTCTACAGACAAAATTATAGAGGAAAGATTAAGGACTCTCCCATGCTGTCCCTGCCCTCACATTTCTTTTGACTTGTTTGTCAAGCAATATGCAAACAGAGCAGCACCTCAAATGAAGCCAGTCAGATCTATGTTTTTAAAACTGCTGCATTTCATCTAAAATAAGAAATGCCATCAAAATGAGTATAACACTGTGCCTTCATTGCTTGTACTCATTGTGATCAAACAAGATGATAAAATCCACTTTGCATACAATTTTTATGTTCCAGTTATCATCCATTTGAGCACAGAAAAGGTCCTAGATGGTTTCATGGTCCTTGCCATATTCCAGTCACTTTCTCTCTCCCCCTCCCTCTCTGTCCCCATCCTCTGCTCCCATCCTCTGGCCCCTGCCCCATTCTGTCTCTCTTCTCCAGAGAAATGTTCAGCACTTTTAGGGTAGAGGTGGGAATTTCCTGTGCAGCACTGTTCTCAGTCACAAAAACTTCCATAACATACATTTCAGGCATACAGTTGACATGTTCATGTTTGTGGGAAGAAAAAAATCTCTGAATCTCCAAATCTTTAACCTGTGTTACATTGCAGGTAAGCAGACAACATAAGTGGTGCCCGTTCTAGATAAGTATTTATGAAGAATCACGCATGCTTAAAGAAAGAATCTGTGACGACGAGTTTTCCTGTGCAGAAATGTAGTAGGTCCTAAGCAAAACATCTGTAAGGGAAAATATTCACTTATAACTTAAGAGTTCTCCACCTTAACTGAAGAAGGGCAGTTGCTCAAATGTACTGTGTGATAGACTTTATTTTTTAAAAAATAAATATTCATCCCTTTTTACCTTGGAACATCCAACAGGTTGCGCAGTTAGGCTGACTGCTGGGTGTTCCCCTCATCCCCATAATGACCCAGTTTCTCGAAATCTGCCTTGGGGTCAAATTATCATTTATATCGACAATTTCTCTGCAGTCCTCCTCCAGTTACTTGGTTACAGAATCCCTCTGTCGCTCTCGTCCTGCTGGCAGAGTGGTGGTTTCATTTCATCAGAGAGATAGTGGCACACAGAGGCTCGATGATAAAAAAAACCTCTCATGGAGGAAGCTATGTGAATCACACCCCTGAAAATTTCTGCATCCGAAGTATCAGGCATACAAAACCACTTTTGCACTTTTAATTACATATGCAGCTATTTTTGTAAGATTGGCTGACATAAGAGGAGTTTGTTTTCGTTATTTCTGAAGCAATTCAGACCACATCACAAAGAATAGGGCAAGGTAACCTACAAGGATTATATACAAAAATATATGTGTTCCATCTGAGAAAATCAGAGTGGCAAGATAGACTCGCTTTCCATTCCAATTATTTATTACTGACTTACATAAAACACTGGCAACTGACTGATAACAAGATCCTAGATTATCCGCAGCCAGCAAATGTACTAAGGAGTCTGAGGAGGTTATAAATACTCTACTTTTTGTCCTCAGTTTGCCGGGGTTGGTTATTTTTAGCAAATAGCCAGTCAACCTTATCAAAATGAGGAATCAAAAATAGTCTGGAAAAACACTGCAAGGAAAGGCTATTTTTATCTCTCCATCTATTCCCTGCTGCTATCCAGCAAGGTCTGATGGCACAGCTCATGCACCACTGCTTAGTTATTCTAGGCGAATGCTTGTTATGACCTGTCCTTTCCCTGGATACCTCACTGCAGAAGGCATTCAATTGATTAAAGATTAATGCCTCTGCAGACCGTGACAGCTGAAAGCTTTAGGGAGGAGGGAACACACACTGACAGATTGTTTCTATCTGCATCTTTCTGCCAGATAAATAGTTTCTTTGAAGGGAACTCTTGCCTAACTGACTTTCCTTGCGTCTCATATCCCTCAGTGGGAGCTATTGCAGCACTCCTTCAAAGTAAATTTACACTTCTTTTTCCTTACAGTTCAGGAAGGCAGTAGAAGTAAGAGTTACAGATACAAGTTAAATCACTGTTTTGACCAGTGCCGTCCATCACAAACCAATAGCACTGGATGGACTGGATCAAGGGAGAAAACCATGCAATTGGCTGCTAGATACAGTTTATTGATCTGATTAGTTAAAAATTTCACTGATATAAATGAGAGTACCATTTGGTTGTAAGACTTAAACCAGAACAATGAAACAAAGCAAGGACCTGGCTGCTACAATATTCTTCTTTCTCTTATAATAGAAATTCTTTAATTTAGTTCAGTACCTTATATAGTGGAAGTAGCCAATAACAAATATTTCAGAATAAATGGACTATGAGTTGCTAGTTATGCTATGCCATAGGTGGAAAAGAAGGTTGAAAAGGTGTCCTCAAACCATTAGATGTCCTCTTCATATTTGCCTTTTAAGAATACCTCCTTTTATCGTAAAGGTGTTTTCAGAATGTGCTACTTCCATCACTGACTGCATAAGGTGCACTATAATCTCACATGCAGCTTCTTTAAATGTGGAGACACAGCAGCTAGCAAAAGGTTTTCTCTTCTGTACACTGATCATCCCAGCAGAAAATGCAGGATGCTGTATGCGACAGCAGGCAGATGTATGGTGTCATGGTAAAGCCCTTAAAAACAAATTCCAAATGACCCCCAAAGAGCCACATAGGACATAAAAAGGCAAAGCAAAGAGAAGTGAAATATCTGATTTCTCCTGTGCATTTATAAAAATTAATAGCCGGTTTTCCAGATGCTGATGAACATTTTCACAAGCTATAAATGGCAACCTAGAGTCTAAAAATAGATGCTGTGCCGCAGACTTGTCTGGCTTAGCTACATCACTAGAATATAAACAGGCTCCCTGATGTGGTTTCAGGGAAATCTCTATAAAGACAGACTACATCCTCCATTTTTCTTGCTATATTTTGAAATAAAATAGCTGATGCCTCTTGCACTTGTTTAATACTAGCTTTTAATAAAATTGCACTGATGTTCAAATTTTCCTACAGGGATGAAAGGATCATCAAGTCTCAGTGAATATTTCAGCTACGGTTGATTCAGTGCGCTTTCTTCTCGCTGGCAGAGCAGGGAGGCAGAGGAAGCGCCTGCGGGCACTGCATGGGCTGGCGCAGGCTGCCCTCGGTGACCCCCGCCCCTCCTCCCCGCCGCTGCACGTGGACCAGCCAGTGTCCCTGTCACGGGACAGGGCTGGGAACCCCTCTCCCTGGCTCCGGCACAGCCAGGCACTGCTCATGCTGGTGAATCCCATGACTGCAGGGAGCCAGTGCTCATCCGAGCAGCCCCAACACATGAATGGGGCGCCCGCCAATTCACAAAAACCAGACACGGGTACAGCCATCCTCCTGACGACTTCCTGGCTCTGATTTATGAATGGGGCACCTTGCAGCAATTGGAAGCTGACGGGTTACGCCCAGAAACATTATGTGCTCTAACAAAACCAGGTAGCTTGTACTTGAGAGAAGGAACGAGCCAGTACCGGCTCTCAGAAAGATGTTTTAAGATCCATGAGTGCTGTCTGTTGTTGGCTGTGAATATCACGGACAACATGAAGAAGGTAGCAGTGAGTCTGAGGAGAATGCTACATCACCTGCAATGCCACGTGTGTGAGGAGAAGTTGAAAGAAAGAGGAGAAAGCACTGCAGTGACAGCGTTTTGCCTTTTTTTGTGAGAGTACCGAACTGTCTCTGTGCGTGCATGTGGATGGCTTTGCAGAAAGCCATTTTCCCAAGGGCAGGTGAAGTGAAAGAGAACTAATCTTGCTGACAGTCAAGGCTGTTTAAGGACACTGTAGTCAGAGTGTGTGTGACAGAGAGATTCAGTTTAGGGGCTTAGAGCAGGGATAGGTGCAAACCCCCATCCTTTCACAAACACACATTATAGGATAGTACACCATCACATCTTCATTGTACATAAGATACAAATATATAAAAACGGCTACAAGGAAAATTGAGAAGGGGGAAAATATATTTCAGGCCAGCAAAAGCTGGCACTATCATGAGATAAACATGGTAAGAGCCTTTTAAAGCACTAAGGATGACAGGACAGAAGCAGAGCTTGCTGCCTGGTACCCCAGGGAGCAGAGAGAATGGTAATGCTTCTGGCTCAGAGATCAGCTGTCTGAAGGAGCTGCAGCAGGAGAACTTTTTGTGGTAGGACATAATTGTTGAAAACTTTATTGGTTAAGCTGCACCAGTTGAAACAGTTCCAGTCCTAACAGCTGAAAGTTGTTTACAGGTGAGAGATATAAAACCAGGCCTGTTTCCACCTCAGTGGTGCTGAATGCAGTTAGGGTCTGCTGTTTCAACCCAGAGAGCAGAGAAGGATAAAGAACAAGGTGCCACACCCAGGGACACTACACTGCTACTGCTTGGATGCCTCCACTGTAACACTGCACTGTGCACAGTTCAGCTGCAGCATTTTGGAATTGTTCAGCCCGGAGAAGAGAAGGCTCTTGGGATACCTTAGAGCAGCCTGAAGGGAGCCAACAAGAAAGCTGGAGAGGGACTTTTTGCAAAGGCATGGAGTGATATGATAACGGGGAATGGCTTTAAACTGAAAGAGGGTAGGTTTAGATCAGATATTAGGAAGAAATTCTTCACTGTGAAGGTGGTGAGGCACAGGTGGCCCAGAGAAGCTGGGAATGCACCATCCCTGCAAGTGCTCAAGGCCAGGTTGGAGGGGCTTTGAGCAAACTGGTCTGGTGGAAGAGAGGTTGGAAGTAGATGATCTTTAAGGTGGCCTCTTTCAACTCAAACCATTCTATGATCTTACCTACTTGGGTGTATTTTGTTTGGTTTGGTTGTTTTTGTTTGCTTGTTTTTTGTTTGCTTTGACTGGTTTTTTGGTTGATTTTTGATTGTTTGGGGATTTTCTTTTTTTTTGTTTTTTTTGCCTACAGACCAAGTCAACTCCCACTTCTGGGAATGAAACCAGCGTCTCTGATTCCCACACCGCTGGAGTTTTGTGCAACAAATTTGTCCTTCTCTGTCTTCTGTTAGAAGAGACATTGGTTCCAGTTACTTTTGAGAAGGGTTTGGGGAAGGTGTAGGTTTGGGATATTTCCTTACTGAGGTAGAGTGATCCAGCAGAAAGTGAGGACTCTAAGCCCCATACAGTTTTGGAAAGACACACAGGTCTGGGGGGAAGCGAGGCAAGAGTGCAAATGTGTTTTGGTGGCGGTTCATGGGTACGGATTGTGCTCACCCCGACGAGCGCCGGCACGGTCGCAGTGCCCGCTCTGACGGGAGGGGCGCCCCCGCTGCATGCCCGCCCTCCCGCCGCTGGGGGGCGCTGGGGCGCGCGG
>WEKY01054532.1:118976-147244 GCA_013390045.1 Picathartes gymnocephalus | reverse complement strand
TTTTTAATGCTTCAGCTTCTGCCTGTCTGTTGCAACTTTCCTGTTATTTGCTGCATCACTGTTCATCCTCCTCGGGGAGGGACAGGCAGGGCAGCCCTGCTGTTTAATCACTTGCCTTCACTGCTCACTCGTGGTTAATTCCTGCTCCTCAGCACGGCAAGTGGAATGCAGTAGTGCTGCTTTGCATTACCGCCCTGGAGCTGAGAACCAGGCCAATATCATCAAAATTCAAGGCATTCCTTTCCCAAACCCACTTTACATGGAAAAGTACCCTTAACTCTCTCTAGCCCCGAATACCAGGCTTGAGGGCCTCTTTACCTGCCAATGGTGCTGGGCAAGCTTTCAGCCCAGATAAATCACAGGCAGCTGGGGAATGGGTGGAGGCTCTTGTTTCACCACTTGAAAGGCAACTTTTAGAAGTTGGTTGGAATTCAGCCTTTAATTTTGCACCCACAGATTTGAGCCCATAATCAGGTGTGAGCTGGGATCTGCAGATCTCATCTGCTGCAGCACCAACAGCACCCCTTGCTTGCTGCCTGCCTAATCCAAGAGGACAGTTAGGTAATTAAAGGTCTGAATGTGTTTCGCTTTTCCCATCACTGGTTATGGGCAGAGCATTAAAAGGCACTGGGTGCTCTGCACACCTCCTGGGTGAGCAGGTTCCCATCCTCCTTATTCCCTGGTGGTTCATTTGGGATCTCTAAGTGCCCCCTGTAGCTTTCCCATTTATCACAGGCTGCTTTCCTAAATTAAATTCTCTGATTTGCTGCTCCAAATGAAATTATTATTACTATTATTGCTGTTATTGTCATTATACAGCCCCCCCCCTGAAACCCGTGCACTTCCAAAAATGAGATTTCATTTAGCAGGAATTCTTTAAAATATATTTTATTTTCCAAATTCAAACTTTAGTAAAATTTTGTATGCAGCATCTATGGCTTGGGGCTGTGCCTGTGGGCAGCCAGAGCCTCGACATTGCTTCCAGGGGAACAGTGCTCCACACAGCCCAGCAGAAAATTGTTATTTTTACTGGCATTTGTGCTGCAGCAGAATCTGAAGGGTGGCATGGAGGAGCGTTATGGCATGGTCTGCTTGTTCTTGTTGTCACTGGTGGAAAAAAACCCAGATAAATTTTAAAACTGTGGCCTCTGTTCTCTGGATAGCGATGGGGGAAATGGTGCACTGGTCTGCTGCCTTACCTGAAATGTCACTGCACATCTGAAAGAAAAAGTCAGGGAAGTAAAATGAAAAAAAAGAATTTTTTTTTTTTTCATTTCTTTCCTAAATGTATGTAATAAGTATGGAAGGAGAAAGTATATTTTTGCTGGCTAAGTCCTTGAAGAAATCACTAATATTTGTGTTACTGCTGGATCCCATCATATTTGAACTACTTCATTCACAGAATGATGGATTTAACTCAAAGAATGAAGTGCAATGGAGCAAAATGGTTGGACTTACTTTGAAGTACATGACTGTCACAAGTGCTGTATTATTTTATTAAGAAAAAATTAAGTCTCTGCAACTGATGCTTCATCAGGCTTTGGATGTCCTCGCCGCGCTCCTGTGGGACTGTGATCTCAGCGGTCTGACTGACTCCCAGCTGGAAGTGAATGTTGTCTGGGAGTGATCCCAGTGCCCAAACACACCAACCATGGCTGGTGGCTGGAGACTTCCCCAGAGGAGCCAGCCCATGCCAGGAAAGCATCACTTACAGGCAGGCACAGGAGGGGAGGTGCATTTTGCTCTGTGGTTGTGCTCCCAGTGGCTTTTCTCAGTCTAGATCACAATTAATGCTGTGTCCAGTCTAAAAATTTAATTTTTTTTTATATATAACTGGGCATTGAGCTTGCTTTTTTTTTGTTTCCCGACTCATTGAATGTGCCAGGCAAAGGCTTTTTCCTCTCCTGGAAAAACTCTGTAAATCTCTTATCGTAAATCCTTTTTGGTTTGCTTCTGCTTCTCTCCATCTTGCCCTTCATTTCGGAACCTGCAGCACGTGTACATTTGACATAAGCACATTTTTATTTCTGTGCCTTGAGATTCATTTTTTTCTTTCCATCCTTTTGCTTTCATTACCTTGCCTTGATGAAATTTAGATTGTAAAACCTGTGGGGCAGAAATTTTACTTCTAGAGAAACACACCCACGGTGATAAGCAAACCACGGTGCAGAAGGCACATTGTGTATTCTCATGGGCTACTGCTGTGCTCCCAGGGAACGTTCCTTCTTTGCAGATGGATGAAGAGCACAGAAATGGAGTGGAATTTTACTTCGTAGAACCATTTAGGTTGGAAAAAGCCTTGTGAAACGCCACATAATATTTATTCCACATTTTCTGGCCTGAACAACTGAGCAGCACTGCTGAGGGCTGTTACCTGTCCCAGCAGTGGATCTGGTGGGGGGTTTGTGCAGGCTCCTTCAAGATGCAAGACCCTGTCTTGGGAATATCCTGCTTTATTATTTATTTAAAGGACATTTTCATGACACTGCAATTTCTAACCCAGCATGGCGAGACCATAAAATAATAGTGGGTCTGTTTGGGAGGACGTGTTTTATTTGGCACGTTTTGGGGAATAGCAGTACAAAGGAAGAAAATAAAGTTGCAATGTTTATGGCAGCTGGGCTCTCTGTCCGTTGGTAACCACTCACCACAAATAACTGCTTGCTGCTGCCCACAGGTGATATTTTAAGGCCCCAGCTCTTAAAAAGAAGCTCTTAAACATCAGCAGTATTTAGTGCCGTGCAGGCTTCTGGCCACACATAATGACTGCAGTGTTTTTTATGAAAATGAAACTCATCACATTCTGGGCTTTCCTTTAAGACCTCACATCAATCACTCAACCCCAAGCTGTGCCTCACACCTTTTCAATTCCCATAGCCTTGCTCTTTCCGTTAGGTTGCTCTTAATGTCTCTTTTTTCTGCCTCCTTCCTTGCTGCCTACTCCTTGAGGAAATATTCTCTCTCCAAAGCTGTTTGCTGAACAATCCTCCTACTGATCTGGAGGAGAGAGGAAAACCTGATCAGGTCCATAAGGCAGATGCAATTAGAGCACAGTTATTGACTGTTACAATAAAAACAAACATAAGTAGTAGAAAGATCAAGCAGCAGGTAAGGCAAGTAAAGAAAAAATTATTTTTGCCCACCATATTAATGGTGGGACTCATGTCCACAGGATATTGTGAAGGACAGAAATAGAAATTATTTTTAAAAATTAACTAAGGAAATGAACGAAGGCTGGATTCATCACTTGTTATGAAATGCAATGACTCAGGTGAAAAAAGCTGCTGAGAAAGCTCCCAGGTAGTTGGTAGGAGCTGGGAGGATCAGGCATCCACTGCTGGTCATGTGGGATGTGGGATGGATCTGACTCAGCCACTCTTACGTGCTTTTCAATCATGCCACCCGAAAGGAAAAAAACAATTACAAAACATAATTACAAACTGCTACAGACTGCATAAATACAGTTAATTCAAGGTATTGATTTGCCTTACTGATGAAATGACCCAGTTCTTTCAGCTTTTCATCTCTCAGTATTTTCCCTTCTGCCTAATACTATCTTTCTCCTGCTCTGGTATGGTAAGTTTTGTTTTGCTGCTCCTCAGGGCTATGCTTGTGGCTTGCTTTCTGTGAGGTTGTCCCATGCAGCTAGAAGTAAAGCAGTTTATTCGTTTGCTTTTGCTTTCTCCTATTCCTTGACAACCCCAAATACTCTGGCTCTCCCTTGCTCCTTAGTCTCCTCCTCTCTACATAGAGGACAATAAATGCTGCAGAAAATCTTCCCACCAAGCAGGAAAGGTTGGTAGGACCTTTCCAAAGTGCTTGGTCCCTTATCACAGCCCCTCGTGGTCAAACTGGGGCTCAACCAACATCGAGGCCACTGCTGAGTGTCTGAAAACTCTTCCCAACACTCTGTTTTAATTCGAACCCCCCCCACTCGCTGGTTGTTTTGAATTAGGGTTTTGGCCTGGGATCACTGAATTACACAATGTGACGTGAGAATAAATATTGCAAACAGAGCACAGAGCTGTTGGTTGGCTTAGCATCACTTTGTCTCTTGTGGCTGGGGGAGTGCAGCATGCAGGCAGCTGAGTTTCTTGCACTGAGACAGCGCCTTCCTCTCTAAGGTTATGATATCACGAAGGAAATGCAAGAAAAGCCACGGCTTCAGCAACCTCCTTTATCTTGTCCCTCCTGATCTGTCTCTGCTGGTGCAGAGACACTGCAGAGCTTTGTCTGGGGCCCTGCTGAGGATGCTGGGCAGCAGGACAATGCCCAGTGCCACAAGTCACCAGCTGTCCCACAGCAAATGCACCCACTGTAAACAACCAGGAACAATGGGGACTCTGGGGAGGGGAGTGGGCTTGTACCAGGGCTAGTGACTGTACCTGAAGTGACAAAGGGACAATTCAGCTCTTTGGGACGGCGGACAGCGCAGAGAGAACGAGTGAGGACAGATTAGCAAGGCTTGGCTTGTGCAGGCTGGCACACGATACATTATTGGTTCTGTCATTTGATGCCGGGTGAAGAATGCAGAAGGAAAGTGCTTTTAGCCGGCTAAGTTAGCATATGATGTTGGTAAGGCTATTTTATGGTGTTTTCTGCTCTGCTTCCTTTTTGTGTCCCTCGCAGTCTGGTGGAAGACCCCTCTACTCCTTCCATCTGGTGATATTCCTGATTATCAGGCAGTAACAGGATGGTGGAATTCCTGCCACAGCAGGAGTTACAGTTAACTGTAACCAATACAACCAGAAATTTTCAGGGTAGCTCACCTTGGGCAGGCTTTGAAAGTATCAAAAACTCAATGCCTGGCCTAAAGCATCCAGAAGGGAGGAAAGGTGATTCACACCTGAGGAAAAAACCGGTCTGATGAGGATTTATACTCTGAGGAACTGGATAGCTCTGCACAGCACACAGTGAGAAACGCAGCATTAGGCACCCGGGCTTGACGATGTTGGTTTGTGCTCTCCATGACACACTTTGTAAAACCAAAATCTGAGTGTAAATAGGAGCAGATAAAGAATTTTTTTTTTTTTAATGGCCAATAGCCATGAAGAAATGGAGCTGGGCAAGAAAACAAGCAAAGGCAGCTGAGAGAATGAAGGTCCCATAACTCACAGTGCGTTTGTTTACTTACTTTGGTGTGAGACGCAGGTGTGAGCCCAGTCTTTGTTTCTTTCTGCAGGCTGCAAGGAAGCCTGCCTGCTCCTTGCCATGCAGGTAAAATAACTCCAGTACTGAAGAATATTCTTTAGCCACCTTTTTTTTAGTGAAGGGACACATGCCTTTTGGGAAAAAAAAAGAAGCCCAAGGACCAGCTAAAGTTAAATAAATAAAATCTGCAAACTGTTTCACACAAGGCTCTAATGATGGTTTTAATTTATTCACCTCACCTCCCCCTTGAAATAACCTAAACTGAATGCTCATGGATTACTCCCCCCAGTTTTGCTTCCTGGCATAGGTCTTTGCACATTTTCACCTCTCAGGTGTTGCAAATCCCCACGGGCTCCCCCTGAGTGCAGACTCTGTACACACTCTCTTCTTGGTTCTATTAGACTTCTGTATTTTAAATTTTGAAAGGATTTTTTTTCATATGCATTTTTTGATTTTAGACCCTTTTAGGGCAAGTTTAATGGAATCACAGAGAATTTGGGAAAGGGCAAAGTGTAAGAGCAGTAGTGAGGATAGGTGAGTGAGCCCAGGTCAGAGCTGCTAGATACAGAGGAGCTGTTTTTGGGGAACGGTGGCCACATCCAGCCTCAGGAAAGGGAGTTTAACCTTCAGAACTCAATGCAGCTGTGGGGAAGCCCCTCCTGGAGCTCCAGGTGGAGGAGGTGTACGTGCAGGAGCAGGAGCTCAGGCCAGCTGTGTAACCTGAACACCTTTCCTGTGGGATGGATAACAGGGAGAAAAGCAGCACTTGCAGAAAGTAACCTGGATGGACTGACAGAATTATTTTGTGTCTGGGGATCCAGAGGCTGGAGAGCAGCGAGAGGAAGAGAGGGAGAAAGAGGAAGAGCAGGCAGCGGCTCTGTGGATGGGCCGTGTATTTGGCTAATGATGGCAATAAAACAGGATTAGCTGCTAGCCCTGGATTGATGGCCACGGCAATTGCCAGACACTCTGCTTGCCTTCCGTGAGCAAAGGCTGCGTGTGGGCATTACTTTTAAAAGCTCATTAGCTGGATGTTAAGTCTCATCAAACAGTTAACATTTCAAACAAGTCCAATCTGGGTATAATTGCAGCCTCTCTAAAATTGTTTGCCCCATTAATACCTGCCGCTATCAATTATTTAATACCTCCTCAGCTGTTCGAGTGCTTGTTTCAAACTGGATCTTAAATGTATTTATTTATTTGTTTCTGACCAGAGGATGTGTGTTCTGCTCCACGAGCCCTGTAATCTGAAGATGAGAGATTAAGTAGAAGACAATGAGAATGGTGAGCTTTGGTTTGATGCTGCAAAATCCATGGGAAATTTCTAGGCAGAGGATAAGCCCAGGTTTGAGAAGATTGGGGTTTGGAGGAGCTGGTTTGGGTCTCCCAGATGTGCTAAAGAGTTCCCACCAAAGCAAATGGAGCCTGAGTCATGCAGGAGACTTCTGCTCGTGTTTATTCCAGCAACGGGAGAGCCATAGCAGCAGAAAAACAAACTTTGGGAGAGAGGACAGATAAATGAGGCATTCCCGGGCAGCGGGAGTGAGTTCCACAGGGATGCCAGAGGGGATAGAAGGGTCGCTTGCCCTGGAGCACTGGGGGAGTGCAAGAGGGGTGAATTGTCCCTGCCAGGCTGATAAGGAAAATAATAACCAGGAAAAATCTTTATTAGTGCTGACTCAAACATTTTTGCCATTTCTTACCTCGGAATGTTTGCTTTTGTTGCTGTTGATTTTCTTTTTTTCTGGCTGCTGTGTCTCTGCTGCAAGTTTTGTGGCACAGATGGTTCCCTGGTAATTTCTGTGTATGTCCTCCAGGACAGCTTCTAAATTTTACTTTTTTTTAAAAGTGACACCTGTTATATGTGGGTATTAATTGGAGAGGTCAATAAAGCGGGCTGGCAGGTGAAAACCCTTTTCTTGATCTCCCTGTGCTTATCTTTAATGCTTTTAAATGTAGAGAGTCAAAATAATTAATTAAGATAGCATTTCTGTGGTCAGAGGGAGAGCTCTGCTTTGGCTCCCAGCTCCCCACAGCTGCTCAGCTGCCACGTGAGCAGGCATTTCTGAGCAGTGCATATGTGGCACTCTGTGCTCCTGGCGACCAAGAACAGGGGTTTATTTTGGAAACTGCTAATGGCTTTGTTTGCACATTTATTCCCTTTGCTGAGGGAGGCTGCAGACTGTTACTGTGACCTTTTGTGTTTCTGTGGTAAGAAGCTGTTTTGGAGGAAAGCAGGTCTGACGCTTTGGGCATCCAGCAGCCTTCGGAAAGGCCTCCAAAGCATCCAGGCAGAAGGAGGCAGGATGCTGATTGCAGCTGGAATCCATAGGCTGGGTAATGTTTGCTTGGGTAAATACTTGGAATGTAGGTGTAGGAATTTATAAGGAAAGAGGTTAATGTAGATACTTCTTCAAGGCTGGTCTGGAGAGTCCAGTTCTGGAGGTATCTCCAGCCATGCCAGGGCTGCTTCCAGTTTAATTCCTGTAGGGCAGAGGGATTCACATGGAGGGGAATGTGCTTTCCTCCCACCTTCACTCAGGAACCCTGTAAAGCTGTCAGACACCAGATGAAAAGGGGCTTTTTGATTCCCAAAAAGGGAGATGGCAAACCATCCTGAAGACAGAGCAGCAGCACTCTCAGTGTTCTTCTGTCTTCAGCCCATCTCTTAAATATAGCTGCAAAATAATTCAAGTTTAAATGTTAATTTTTATATAAGTAGCAAACGATAAATCGTTCTTGCTCTTTATTTTGGCACTAGAGCTGCAAACAACAAGGCATGTCATACTGTCTTTATAAATTAACCTCCCAAAATTTCCTGTAATTTGCTTTCAAGTTTTGGTAACATTGGCTTCCATTTACGTTCCCAGTTTCTAGGAGTAAAAAAAGTCTACTTACATGAATCATCATTTATGACAGGGAAAACTGAACTATGAAAACATCCATGCTGAAAGTACTATGTGCTTTCTTTATTATTATTTTTGGTTAAATAAGTAGCTTGGAAGTGGTCATTTAAAGAAGAAAAACAATGCTGGTTGCTTTTTCAGTGGCCTTTTCAGCTCGTGCATGTAATAATATATAAGATGAGGAATATTTCCATAGCTGCCATTCTGGAGTGAACAAAGCTTGTTATTAACTTGTCTAGCCTGGTTTGTTTGATTTGAACTGCAGTCAGGGGATGAGTGCATGCTTGACATTTCTTCTGCACTAAAATGTCTAAAGCAATGCCAGCCTGGGCTCCATTATGGGAAACGAGTGAAATCCATTCAGTATGTTCATGAGCAACTATTCTGACTTTTAATATACTTACAAAGTATATAACCATTTTTGGCTGCTTATGCAGCCAAATGTTTTTGATGTTTAAAAGAAAACCTACACTAGCTTTTTTTTTTTCTTAGATATGGAAACAGTACCAGCAAAATCCATATTTGTTTTATGTGGCTGAGCCTGTTTATATTGCCCATGCTGAGGATTATATGCCCTTAAACGGGAGAGGAATCTTGTCTACAGCTGTCATGGGGAGCCTTTATTATAAAAGATGACACAGGAAAAGTGAAGAATTTTCTTAATGAGTGTATTAGTAATGGGAATAGAAGACAGATCTGTGATTTTTAGCTCAGTTCCTTGGACCCTGGAAGTACCTTAAGTACATCCCTGACCTGATCCCCGTGGAACAAATAAAATGACTTTACCTTTGAGGTTATTAGTTTCAATGGGCCTTACACACGTGTTCAATAACTATGTAAAATAAAAGCTCTGCTGAATTCAGGCTCTAGGTTTGCTTTGCAGGTCAAGAACAATGGCATTTATCCAGCTTGTCCTGAGAGCTACAGATAATACCACAATGGGTGTTCAAAATAGCATTCTCCAGGCTTAAAAATGTTAAAGAAATAGACAAAGTGTGTTTCTCCCTCTCAGATTCCCTGGAGATGTCTGATTTGGTTGATGGTTTGCATCAATATCATCATCAGATAATCCCAGAATGAAAATATCATTAAGGTTGGAAAAAGCCTCCAAGGTCAGTGAGCCTAATATTAACCCAGCATGGTCAAGGCCACCACTAACCTTTGTCCCCAAGTGCCATATCCACACATTTTTTAAATCTTCCAGGGATCATGACTCCACCACTGCCCTGGGCAGCCTGTGCCAATGCTTGATCACCCTTTAGATAATAAACTTTTCCTAATATCCAATCTAAAGTCCTCTGGCACAACTTGAGGCCATTTCCTCTTGTCCTGTTGCTTGTTACCTGGGAGAAGAGAGTGATCCCCAGTGACAGCCACCACTTTAGATATTGCTGTGCAAGCTCCAGGCATCTCTTTTAATTAATGGCATTATTTATGTCTCTCTAAGTATAACCAAACCTTTTTTTTTTTTTTTTTTCCTTTTGCCACAGCAATTAATTAACCAGCCTAAAGGCTGATATAAATAGCAGTGAGTAGGACCAGAAATCAGTGTGAAGAAGTGGCCTCTACCACAGATCTTCATGCTGGCTCTGCTGGAACCCTGTCAGGGCTCCCTCCCACAAGCTGTATCCGAACAGGATGCATCCAGGCTCTGCCTTTTTCTAGCAGCAGCAGCAGGAAGTGGTTTCAGAGTTCCTCCTTTGGGTTCATGCCACTCAAAGGTGGATATTTTTTTGGTAAATACAGCATGCATGCAGCCTGCTTGACCTCAGTAAATACAGTGTGTGTGTGTGTGTGTGTAAACTCGAGGCCAGCACACAGTTGGTGACTTGGAGAGGCTGCTCTGGCAGCAGGGACCTGCCATCAATCACAACCTGCTCTCAGGGTGTCAGCCCGTGCGAGCAGAGCAGGCTCTGTTAGTCAGTACAAACTCCAGATGAGGAGGAGCTTACTGGTGACAAAGCAGCACTGCTGTGTGATGTAATTTAGCTGTGGTACTGTAATGTGTGCACAAGAACAACAAATCCATACCTTTCCCCAGATTAGTCACTCTCAGTTTCTTTCCTGGTGGCTGGCAGCTGTCACTTGAATCTTCCTAACTAACTAGATTGAGTCCCAAAGAGCTCCAAACTGCCCCCTGGTCAGTAAGTTAAGGAGAAGAGACTGAGCTCTCCATTCACAAACAATGTAAATTTGTGTTTCCTTCATGAAATCCCGACTTTGGGATGTCCAAAATGTCTTTAAACTATCTCCAAGTCTTCAAATAAAGGTCAAGGTTGGCACCTTGTAGTCACTGTTTGCTTCAACACTTCACATCAGACAGTGTAACTAACATTTTACTATTTATTGTTTTGCTGTCTGGGGAAAACTTGGTGAATTTTTTTTTGCTGAAGATTAACCCAGTCACCCAAACCAGACATTATTGTGATGGTTCCTGTCAGAACATTTTCAGTAGGCCCAGTCGTGTTAAAGATGGAGATGAAGAAAGACAATATGGCTCCAACAAAGCTAATTGGAAAAACTCCCATGAACTTCAGCAGAATCAGGATTTAATCCCTTCTATTGTACAGTTAAGAAAAACTACATGAGAGGGAAGTTTTTAAAAAAATTATTAGAGAACAGTTGTGATCTTGCATGTCAAATGTATTTAATTAGAAGAATTTTTCCAGTTTCTCTAGAGATTTAGGGACATGCAGTGGGACCTTTTCTGTTTGGAAAATACTTTGCCATTGTGGGCACTAGGAGAGGAAAAAAAATTGAAATAATCTGTATCCAATTGCAGTTGGAAATGTAATACAATGGGATAGGGCTGAGACCCACGGGGAAGCTGTGGCAGCACTCCCACTGACCTTAATGGGAGCTGGACCACATCCCACACGGCCTCGGAGAAGTTTGTGGGGGGAAAAAAAACTCTACTGCAAAGCTGAAAGATGAGAATGAAGAAACCCATGGATTTCAAAACTCTGTGGCTCAAGTGGGGCCAGAGCCAGAACCTGCTGAAGCAAACACAGAGTCAATGGTCAGGCAGGCTGGGTTTGACTCGTTCTGTTGGCTCTTTTGTTTTGCAGAAAGTTTTGTCAGTTTGTTTGTTCCTGCTGAGAAAATACCTGTTCATCAGCAGATAATGCACATTAGCAACTCCTTTGTGTAAGTGGTATACTGGGTTTTATCCAAAATCCCAGGCGAGAGGTTATTTGCGTGGTTTCACTAATGAAGTCCTGCAGGAGCTGGTGACCTCCACTCTCAGCAGTTCCCTTCCCAGAAGGGAATGTCTCCCATGGGATCACCTGTGGGCAAGGGCTGGGGAAAGGCTGGCAAAAGGGGTCTAACAGTGGTGGGGGTTTCTTTTGCTGCAAGGTGAGGCAGACCATGGTGGTACAAATGCTGCTGTCTCACTGGCTTTGAAGACAGCAGAAAAATGAGGAGAAGGTAAAATATTTTCTGGGCTTGATGCAGTTGAGGAAAGGCTTAATGGCGAAAAGGCATTTCCTTCATGTAGAGGAAAAGGAACACCCAAAGGACTGCAGAAAGGGAATGAAAATACCTTCAACATCAACAGGGTCAGCAAAGGCCAGAGACCGCCCCCCGCAAGCTGCTGCTGCTTCCTTGTGAACTTATGGAAAGAGATGTCCTCCATGGTTCAGCTCACAGCAATCAAGTTTCTGATGTACAAATGTGGGGAACTAAAGACAGGACAAACACAAAGCCTCTCCTGAACACCAGGACGATCTTTGCTCTGTGCCTCTCCTAGTGCATCAATTTTCCAAAGTACATGGAAAAGTTTCCAGAACTTTCAGCAAAGCAGGGCTTACCAACACCAGCTATGTTGGGAATTGGGAGGGACCTCACCTCCAAAGATCTCTCAGAGAGGTGGCACACAGGAGGTAAGGGCTGTCTGTGCTTCCAGAACTTGCTAGAAGCCACAATGCATCTTGGAAGGAGCAAGGATCATATTTCAGCCTTGGATTTTAGGCACACATTGTGACAGCCCGCGGCAGACATGCCAGGAACTTCATTCCGTAAATCACATTTCTTGCAAAGGAGGCCTCTGTGCTCAGTAGTAGTAGCATTTGTTTCTTCTTTTTCTTGGCTGCTTTGCTTGGAAGTAGTGTAAAGACTTAACCCTGGTGAGAAGGACCTGCAGAGAAATAATGGAGTATATGAGAGCTCCGGCTTTTGCCTTGTTAAATGAAACTTGGTCTATATAAACACCCTTGAAAAAACCCACTGGTAATGCTGCAAACATGGGATTCAGCAGCGGGCTGGTTTCATTTAGCCTCTTGGCAGCATTTTTAACAAGAATATGTTTTTTTGTGACTTTCAAACCAGACACATCATCTTGGATGAACTATAATGGTAATAAAAGCATTGCAAATATCTCTATTTCTAACCCAGGTTTCTCTGGAAACATCTTACTGCTCAGAGGAGAAATAGAGCCTTCGTGTACTGAGTGTAACTTGCTTAGAATTGAGTACTAAAAGCATATTCCTGTCTTTACTCTCATCCCAGCTTTATTCTTAGTGTCCTCTGCTTTGCTCAGTGTCACCCCCCACCTTGTTAAGGATGGCTTTTACTTTCATCCAGCCGTGCTACAGAAACTTCAGAAGCTGCTGACCTGATGTACTTTGCTTTTCCCCTCTGAAGTGTGTAATGTGTTTAATGCAACAGTGTTTTGTATACACAAAGGCTATCATCACCCCAAATTACCTGTTGGTAGACAAATGTTTCCTCAGTCAGTTGCTGAGGGTGAGAAAGATCTCTGCTGTCAGGTAAGAAGAGGGCTCAATCTGGCCTGCTTTGAACATTTCTGAATGAATATTTTGCGAAGAAATGTATATATGGAGACATGGTGTTCAGCTTGATTATAGTGGTGACCCTAAAAAATGGTAGTGGAGGTAGTAATCATAAAAAGAATTTAATTAGCGAAGCACCCACTGATTTGTAGAGCAGACATGGGCAGCTTCAGTTCAAAGTTCCTGCCTCTACTCAAGATGCTGAACCCTATCATCAGCTCATCATCACCTTGTGTAGTCCTCTGTGTATCCAGAGTCAGCCTAAGGTTAGGCAGGGATTTTGTCTCCCCACCGTCTAGAAAGTTACTCCAGAATCTCTCTCAATAGCTCAAAACTTGCTAAATTCCATGTGTTCTATGTTTTCCTGTCACTGCCAGCTGGCAAAGTTTGGCATAACTGTCACTGTTAATCCTGAGCAGCACAACTTTATTCACTGTACCAGTGAATTCAGTCCTTTTTTTTTTTTTTTATTCTTGCCTGTTCTGATCCCATTCTCCCTGAATGGACATTCCCATCTTCCTGTGACAGTCCTTTCCAATCTTATGCTATCAACAAAATTCAATGTGCTTCTATTTCCTGTACCAAGAATATTAATGAAAATATCTAATATTAACCTAATATTAATATTTATCTAATTATCTGACAACCCCAACACTCAGTGTCTGGGAACTCTCCAACTCTCTCTATGCTGATGTCCCCCCTTCCAGTTTGAGATGACACCTCCAGCTTCCCTAAGTATTTCCTTCCGGCTCTGTGCTCAAAGAGTTGCTGGAAATGCTGGGCTCTGCCCATTCTTCTGCTTAAAAGTTGGGTGAAGACCAAAAAGCACATTTCTGTAAAAAATACTGGTCATGGAACAACAGAATGGTTTGGGTTGGAAAGGACCTTAAAACCCATCCAGTGCCACCCCCTGCCATGGGCAGGGACACCTCCCACTGTCCCGGGCTGCTCCAAGCCCCAGTGTCCAACCTGGCCTTGGACACTCTTGGGGATCCAGAGGCAGCCACAGCTTCTCTGGGCACCCTGTACTGGGGCCTCCCCACACTCACACTAAAGAATTTCTTCCTAATATCTCATCTAACCCTGCCCTCTGTCAATTTGAAGCCATTCCTTCTTGTCTTGTCACTACATGCCCTCGTACAAAGCAAAAAAAAAAAAAAACCCAAACCAAACAACAGAATTCTTGAAGCAGGGGCTGTCTCTGAGCCAAAACACATCTTAATAATAAAAACTTGAGTGAGAAAATGAGCTGTGCCTTCTGCAAAATTGCTGGGTTTGTAAGAATCATAGGTATTGGGATGTTTATCACCAAGAGCCCCCAGTACCTCACTGCTTTGACTGAACTGTTCATGCTGCCCATGAAGGTATAGATTTGGTGTGTTGGCACACAGCTGCTCTTTACCAGTGCAGTTTAAGTCCTTGAAGATGTGGCCTCTGCACTGAGGAGGTTCCCCTGCTTTGGAGCATTTCCTCTGGGAATGCCGATCGCAGCTGCGATGCCACCACCTCTGACCACAGCAGAAATCATCGCCTCCAAACACGTACACCATGTGGAAAACCAGAGGCCTTGCTCTGATTTCCAGAGCAAGGCCTCTGTGTTCCCAGGGGGTTTTCTCTTTCACCTCTGTCCTCCTTCACCTCTGTCCTCCTTCACCCAGCAAAGTGACCACCAGCCAGTGACCCGCAGCCCACTGAGCGATGTCTGAGCCCCGCCGCACGAGGCAGGAGCCAGGGAGCAGCACCACGGTTGTGCAGGTCGTTCTCCCAGCCCATGGGATGCTCCAGGAGGCAGGCAGGGAATTAACTTTGTGCTCTGCCATCGCTTGGAGTTGCAAACCAGCCTCTGAGGAGGAGCACGGCCCACACGCCGGAGCTGTCAGGCTGCGGCACGCAGGAGCCACCGCGGCGCTCCCGGCACGGCGTGGCCTCGCCTGCACTGCTCCTTCTGCAGCCTCCCAAAGGCCAGTGGAAAATAACAATCGGGTGCTGCACTGTTTGCCTTCAGCTCTCCCGTGCCAAACACAACAGAAGTTCCCTGTGCTACGAGGTGCAGACGGGCACGGGAGCGGCCTGCTCGCAGAGCGTGCTCCCGCTGGTTTGTGACGCCGCGGCCCAGGGCTTTTTGCACTTTGGGGTTGTGGGGACAGCAATAGCCACAGCCATGCCAGGCCCTGGTCCTTCAGCTTCGTGCTGATATTGTCATTTCATGGAGCCACAGGCTGTCCTGAGTTGAAAAGGACCTATCAGGACCATCAAATCCAACTCTTGGCCCTGCGCAGGACATCCCAACAATCCCACTCTGTGCCCAAGGGTATGGTCCAAACACTTCTGAGCTCTGTCAGGCTTGGTGCTGTGGCCACTGCTCCTGTTTCAGTGCTCAGCCACCCTCTGGGTGAAAAACCTTTTCCTGATACCCAACCTAAACCTAAACCTTTCTATAAATATATCATGTAAAGACAGTGCTGCCCCTGCTCTTGGTGCATGCTGAAAGCACAACTGACCATGCTTTATTTTTTGTCAAATGTTTAATTGGTCTAAATAAAAGACTGGATAACTGGCACTGATTTAGGTTACTCAGGAAATTCCTGTAAATGTAGTAAAATTTACACAATTTACTGGCTGTTGCGTGCAGTCTCTCCCTGATAGTATGTGCATCTCCAAACACTTCTCTGTGTGACAAACCAGTGGTGCAAAAGGGTTCTGCTGTGGGGAAAGAGCTCTTTAATGAAGCAAAATTATAATGAGGTTTTGCGGCTGAAAGCTGAAGCTGAAGAATTCAGACCAGTAATAAGGTGTGCATTCTTGGCCACTGGAGAATTTAATATCTGAAACAATTTGCCTAGGGATATGACGAACTCTCTCTTTGAAAACTTAAATTAAGATGGGGTTATTTTTTTCTAAGCAATCTGGTTCAACCAGAAGTTATGGTCTTAATGCTGGAGGTTCTGGTAGCAAGTACCTGACCCAGCCAATGCAGGAGCTCAGACGAGATGCTGCAAGTCTCCACTTGGGTGAAATAAAATGTTTTAAATGCTTTACTAAAGCATTGCTTACTTTCATGCTTTAAGTCTTAATTCAATCTTCCCTGCATGAAGAGGTGGGGGAAAAGTGAGAACAAATGGCATATTACGAATTTTTCTGTGATGTACTTTCTGTATCTATTCCTCCAATAATTCTTCATTGACATTAAATATAACTTGGCTTAAAGGGAATTGTCTCACCTTTATAGAGCCTCCTGATCCCTTTTCTTGTCCTGGGGAACGGGTTACTGCTTGCCAGTGCTAAGGGATAATTCACCAGGAAATACCCCAGGCCAAGCAATGAACTGCACAGCACAGCAGCCCTCTTTCTACTCATTTTCCTGCAAAAACAATCCTTGTGTGCTTAGATATTTCAGGAATGCAAAATACAGCCGTGGTAGTGACTTTTGGAGCTATTAGGTATATTTTCCTTCTCTTCCCTTAGCATGGAGGGGAGTTTTACAAAAGCCCCTCTGGTGGGCAAGGCACAGACCTCCCTGGCTGGAGCAGGATTTCTCCTTCTCCTCCTGGCCTCTTGTAGAGGAGCTGTGGCTGAACTGCAGTGACATCCAAACCACTGCTGCCTGCCCAAGTGACTTCTGAATCCACGAGTTCCTGCAGGTGAACTGGGGAGAGTATGGGCATGGAAATATTTCTACATCCCTGGGAATACCTGGGCTGGCAGGAGCTGCCAGGGCTGTCACCAGACATGCTGAACAGTCAGCACCAGGCTTGTGATGAGAAGGAAAAATAAAAGGCAAGTAAGAAGAGGACCCTTGATACAATCCCATGGAAACCACCCCTACAACCCAAGAGTACCCTACAAACTCTTCCAGCAGTGTATAAATCTACTAAATTAATCCAGTGTTTGTGATCTAGATGAACCCTTGTTCTCATTTCAGCTGTTTCTGTACGAGGACCTTGAAGGAAAATGAAGATAAAGGCCTGGGTATGAGGTCTACTTGACTTTTCTCTGTCTCTATGATAGTGGTGAATGAATGTCTACAGGGAATGCCAAACTTCATTGTGTTGACTTTGAATAATGAGTCTTCGCTTAATACCCTGGAATTAGTAGGTAAACAACAAAGTGCTTTTTGGGGACATAGATGTAGTGATTCCAGTATGTCCCATGACTTTACACTTAGATTTATTCAATCAGGGGGTTTGATGAGCCCTCAGACCCTGTCCCCAAATGACATCACTCAGATTTCCTCTCTTGTGCCTTAGGAACTCATTCTCATAAACGTTGTTCGTTTTTTTAACCTGTGAGTAGAGCAGGGTTAGAGGAGAACTGAAATGCCAATTTCCTTCTTGTGAAGGTCTTGTGAAAAGCAGGCTATGTCCAAGGAATAAAATACTGGAGAATTATTCTTTCATTGCTCAGCATACTAAAGCCAGGATCCATCCTTTTGCCAGGGCTAAATTATTCTTCATTATGTATAACAAAACTTCACAAATTATTGCTTCTTCAACCTTACTGCCCAGTAGTTATTGACTTGAACAGAAAAATTTGAACTTTCATTTAGAAAGTTGCACACTTTGGGGAAACAAATTTATTCACCAGCAAGAATTTTACTTTTTGAAGCAAACCCAATGCTTTGCTGAAGAGTGTTTTGGGGGAAACTGCATATGTTTATCTCCCTGTGATTACTGAAAACAGACAGAAAATTCCTCCATGCAGAGGTTCTCTTTACTGGCAATGAGGCACAGACCTGAAAAGCTCTGGTGGGTTGTGAACTGGCAGCTGTGAAAGCTCTTATTGTTTTTCGGTCATCAGCAGAGATGCACAGGGTGGCATTTTAAGATTGTAACTCACCAGGAGAGTGGGAATAATACCCTCTGGATAGGCAAGGAGATGAGATTTATATCAGGAATTTCAAAGCCTGCAATTCAGGACTACATGGAGGTAAATTTTGCTGGGCAGATGTTCCTTTGTTGGCCTGAGACACACACACTTTACAATGCTTTGTTTGGCCAGTAAATTATTTAATGGAACAAACAGTTAATCTTCAGTCCCAGCCTTGACTCTGGCTCTGCTCTTCAAGCTTGTGCTCACTCCAGAGCAAATGTTTCTGCTGACAAATTCACAGTGATTTTTCATGTTGTTGGCGTGGTCTGGCACATTACTTCAAGGAAAATAAATCTTGATATCAAATAGGGAATATTCACCTAAGGAGGAACTGAGTAAAAGTTGGCTATTGGCTATTTGGGTGTACCTTCCTTCAGGGGAAGAAACTCATCCTTCTGTTTAAGTCTTGAAATATGTTATTGACTTTAAATAGAAAGAAAAAACATTGAGAGCAGACTGCAATCTCCTGACAAATATGTAAAATCCTGTCTGTTTGTATTCACAGAGCAGAGCTGGAACCAAACAATGAAAAAAGGCCATCAGTAAACTTTCAGTAGATGAGTGCAATGGCCCAGAATGGATGGGGATGAGCATTTTAGCAGGGCTGGTTGTGATCACACAAGCTGGGGGGTGGTTTTAAACTAAAAGAAGGTTGCTGTAAGGAAGAATTTTTTAGAACGAGGGTGAGAAACACTGGCACAGGTAGCCCAGAGAAGCTGCCCCATCCCTGGAAGTGTTCAAGGCCAGGTTGGAAGGGATTGGAGCAACATGGGATAGTGGAAGGTGTCCCTGCCCATGGCTGGGGGTTGGAATGAAATGATCTTTAATATCTCTCTCAATCCAAACTATTTTAGGATTCTATAATTCTGTAAAGAATAAAGGAAGATGTGGCCCTGGAGGGCTCTGTAGCAATAATAAAGTCAATAATAAATTTCTAGGACTGGACAGGTGTATAACTGAGCCTTACCCCAACACAGTGACACCCTGGATGGAAAACTGCTCTTAAAGAGATTCATGGAAGTGGTACCCAGCCCTCACACGGAAATAATTTCCACTGCTTATCTACAAACTCTTCTGCAATGCTGGGTGAACTGAAGTCAAATATTACACTTTAAAAGACAATTACGTGTCTTTCACTTCCTCAAGTCCCTCTAAAGCCAAATAGTGCTATCTAATCTAAACCACTCCAGCTCTTCTCCATCCCCTCAGACACACGCTGTGCATTACATTTCTGCAGAAATCCACTGCAGTCTGGGTTCAGCAACCCCTTTGAAGTCCTTGGAAGCTTATCTGTACTCCAGCAAGCAAGGGTGTGTCTCCTGGCCAGCTTGCAGGCGACCATAAAGCAGAAATTTATCCCAGAGGCCACAGGTGGCTCTCTGGGGATTTTTTTCTCTGAGTATCAAGAAATCTCCAGAAGTTATCTCAGAATAAAGGGCTTCTAGGGCTGTCAGTGCTGCTGAGTGTGAGTGGGACTGTAGGGTGGGCCACATCACAGTGCCTTATGGGCATGGCCCACCACGACTTAAACAAAACCCTTCAAGAAAGCACTGAAAATGGTCCCAGCTGCCTCGTGACAAAACTGAGCAGGCAGAAACAAAGTGGGGATGGAAGCAGGCATCTGCCTGTCTCCCCTCCAAACTCCAGCAAATCCCCCAGATGCACCCACCAGTATCAGCCTTTCCATTCCCACTCTCCAGAGAGTGTCTGGACCCCACTCCCCCTGTCCCATCACCATTCTCACCCCCTTTCCTAGTAACCACAAATGCTTTCCCTAAAAATAAAGCTGGAAAATGGTTTTAATGCCACAGGAGAAAAGAAAAAAAAAAAAAAAAAACACCAAAACAAAACAAAACCTGACATTAATCCTGAGATGAAAATGGCTGAGCAAGTACTTATGTTGATTTAGGGCTGTTCTTGTTACATTCTTGAAACTACTGAGGTTATCTTGTAATCCATCTGAATTGCAGCTTGTGGCATTTTGAGCTAATTTTCAATTGTGCTGCATTTAACTATTCTTTACCTCCTTCTGCCTCCCAGTATTTGTGGAAAAACATTCATCAGGCTTAGGAAACCCAAGCCTGTAGCCTCTGAGGTGTCTCTCTCTCAGAAAATGGAGACAGAACATTTCTCAAAAAGAGAAATTTCGGGGTCTGATGAGATTTTTGCCTCTGCTGAGAGGCAACACTTTTGCAGGGCTGCGTTTTGGCTGGAGGAGGGTTCCCTGAGCAGCCCTTTCTGTTTACTTTCTGAGTGTTTTGAGTGAATGCACGTCTCCATAGATGTTTAGAGAGCAGCAGCACTGGAGATGAGGTTTATTTATTCACAAGATATGTATCATGCAAACAGCTGTGCACTGCTTCTCCTCACTGCCCTGGTGATGAGATTCAGCTCTCAGCACATAGATCCTGCAGGGAGAGGCAGCAGAGCCCCCCAGGAGTGGGGTCTGCAGTGCCTGGGGGCTCCTGCCTCTCCTCCAGCATCAGGGTTTATCCCTTCCTGGAGCTGGAGCTCTGTGCTGCAGCCTGGAAAGGGGCAGGGAAACTGGACATGACCCAGCACTCGCAGGTTGCCCACAGAAGCTGTGGCTGCCCCTGGATCCCTGAAAGTGTCCAAGGCCAGGCTGGACAGGGTTTGGAGCAACCTGGGATAGTGGAAGGTGCCTGTGGCAGCGGGAGTTGGAATAGCTGACCTTTAAATGTTCTCCCAACTCCAATCATTCCATGATTCTAACATGGATACAAGGATTTTGGAAGGCTTTTTTCCTCTGGTGAAGTTAATTCCCTTCTCTCACCATTCTCCCTGTTAAGAGAAGAGCTCCAAATGGGTGGCAAACTTGTCAGAATTTTGGACGCAAGGGCATTAGGAGGTATTTTCTACTGGGCTAGTTTGATGATCTTCTCAGCATCCAAGGTAAGGAAGACTCAGCACTAAACCCAGCATTTAACATATCCATTGACCAGACAGATTTTCCTGGAGTACAAAGCAACTGGATGTCTCTAAGCACATGGGATCACAGCATAATTTTCCTCTGGGATCTTTAGCAAGTCACTCCCTGAGGAAAGTGGGTGTTAACCCCATTTTTCACATGCCTCTGGAAAATGCTCCTGGTCTGCTCCTTAAGCCTTAAACCCTCAGAAATCCGGGGATTCCAGGCAGGGTATGTGCAGAGAAACATTGTGTTTCCCCATCATGTCCTGGCTTCCTGACAGTTTTAACGAGAGCACCATCTGAGCACCTTCCTTTCCTCCTTCAGGTCCTTTTCCCTTTTGTCCCTTCTCCTGACCCCTGGGCATGGAAAGAGACCCATTGCTTGCAGTCCCTGCTGCCTGTTTGTTTGCAGAGACAGGGTTAAACCTGCATTACTTCTTATCTATAAATGATGTTTTTCCTGCTGAACACAATTAGAAATGCAGCTCCTTTGCTTGTAGCTCAATTTTTCACTTGTTCCTCCCCCCCACCCCTTGGTTGTAGTCTGGCGATCACAGCAGTTTCTGTTTAAAATGTTTCAGTTTCTCTGTTTTCTGGAATTAACCAGGAGCTTGTTGCTACATGTGGTGCAGGGCGGGACTGCTGATGCTTTTTTTTTTTTTTTTCCCCCCAGAAAGTAGATTGCTGAATGTAAGGCTTCAGGGAATAAAATTCACAGGACAGAAATTGCCTTGTAGGTTTTTAAGGCAGAGTTATCTCATTGGCCAACACAGGATTTCACCCTTTGCGTGCCATGAAAAACTCTTTTTAGTGCTGATGCTTTCTGTAAATCTGGGATTGGTGTTTCTCCAGTTCCTCACTCCTTACTACTCTTTTCTTGTCCTCTGTGGCCAAAATTGAATTTGTTGCTTTCAGATGCATTGCTGAATTGCTCTGATTTGCATGTGATGAGGCTGAATATTCCAGTAAAAATTTGGAGCCCTGTTTAAAATCTCCTTTTTAAGAGATTTTTGAGATTTATCTTTTGTCACCAATCACCATTATGGTCCTTTTCAAAGGACCTGCAAAATTTTGGGACCCATCCAGCTCGGGAAGGTAGGGAGAGGCCATTTGTCATGAGACCCCTGTTGGGGACACCCGTGGGACAGGGTTGGCTCTCCAAAGCTCTCTTTGGCAAATTAAAGGAGCACTGGGATTGCAAACCAGCAAAACCATTGCTGCACATCCTCAGGGAGCTGCGGTATTCCTCCCACTAGAGGACAGCAGCTGGTGTACGCAGCCACCAGGAGCATTTCACAGCAGAAGCAGGGATAAAACAGCCCTACCCTTCCTGCAGGAACTTGTTCCTTTCTAGTAGTTTTCACATAATGAATCCCAGTGAATATTTAACTAAGTCTCCCCTGTAATCAAGTTTCTGGCCTCTTCACTTGTACCCACAGTGCAAAACTTTTCCTGACCCATTGCTTTCAGCAGCCCTGGGAGTGTCCAGCAGGATCTCTGCTCGGTTGGCATCAGGAGAGCAGCATGAGCATTGTTGGGTTTTTCTCATCCAGCAATCAATACAACCTTTGCTATCCTTTAAGAAATGGAATCTGACCTCAGCTTGGCTATCTAAATCAAAAGCAGGCCTTCTCTTCAAGCCCTGAAATATGACTGTGTGTTTATACATATATGAATATTCATTCATATGCATATGAATATTCAGTAATGCAAGTCTGGATTTCATGCAAAGCAAGTTTCCCTGCAACCCTTTATTTAAAACAGAAAAGAATGAAGGAGAAAAGGGTGTTTCTGGGTCTGTGGGAGAAGGGAAAATGGACAGTTTAGGTCTGTGTGTGGGAAACCTTTCTGTGACTTCTGTTTAAGGAGCTCCCCATGCCTGTATCAAATTGTCTTTGGGCTTTATCTGCCTGACCATTACCTTTCCATCCCATTTTTGGGGACTGCAGCTTGTGGAGGTGGTTACAGAGTTAACAAGTGAGGGCTGTTAAGCCTTGATGCATCTCTGTTTATGTGGAGACTTTCCTGGGCAGGACACTGGCTGCTCTCCAAGGCAATCCAGTGTCTCAAGTGAAATTGTGGGTACCACAATCACCTGGCAAAGTGGAGGAGGAGGTCATTGTACAGTAGGGGCTGGAGCTGATAAAATGCATGGCTTTCACTGAGAGAGAGACACCTAAAGGAAGAAGCAAATTCCTGTGAAAACTATGGTAGGAGATAGGGAAAGGAAATGATGTGCAAAGGACGGGGAGAGGAGAAAGAATATTAACTGCTTGGAGAATGCTGACTTGAAAGATGTTTGAGGGTTGAGAAGAATGAGGCAGGGGAATAGTTGAAGGTATTTAGTGCTTTATTACCCAAGGTGGGAAGTAGAAGAATTACTTTTTTATATTTTGAACAGCTACAGAGTGACTGTGCCTGCTTGTATCTGCACCTGGGCCTGTGGGAGAGCGAACGGGGAATGCAGAGCTTGGCACTGCAGCAGAGGATTTGGGAAGCAGGAGGGATCTGTTGGGATTTGGTGCTGTGGGACAGCTGGGTCACAGGACCCTGCCCAGAAGGAACAGAGTGCCCACAGTGTGGGTCCCTGCTTTAGAGTTTTGTGCTCCTTCCAGGATTTAAACTGTAACGTGAACCCTGGTGTAAGGCTGACTTCACACCTTCTGCTCTGGGGTTGTGCCTGGAAGTTCGAGCACCTCTGCTGAACCCTGCGGTGTCACCAGAGAGGAATCTGATCTGATGTAACACTGCAGGGGAAGCTGCCACAACCACCAGCTGGTCCAGTGAGACACAGGGCTCCAGTAAAACAAACCAGCGGGTATTGATCAGCTGGAAACAGAAAGGAGAAGTGCTTGGGCCAACAAGCAAAATATACCCAAGTTCTGTAACAGAAGGAGAAATTTTCTTTGCAGCCTTTGTCTTCTCGTTTTTATAAGTCTGGCTCTGTGTTGCTGTGCCCTGCTCTGCACTCAGAAGGAGTTTATTCACAGGGTTTCTCTGCAGTCTGCTTCAAGGGAGCTCACTGCTAGAAGGTCTTCTCCAACAGATGCTGCTTTCCACTCTTTTAGAAATGGTACTGTTCCCTGAGAGCCAGGGGTGCTCTATGAGGACAGCGTGTGACAAATTCTTTATGAGAGAATACATAATAAATCGAGGATTTTCTTTTATTTTGATTATTTAGTATTCAGTATTTGCATTATGGAAGTGCCTAGAGGTTCCAGCTGAGATCAGTGTCCTATTGTTCTGAGCCATGCATAAAACCATGGTTAGAGATGAGGAGCTTACCATCTAAATAGATGAACTGGATAAAGGGTGGGAGACAGGAAGCATCTATTATTCTCATTTCATAGCTGGAGAGCTTGGACACAGACAAATTAAGTGCCTTTCCCAGGAAAGCCAATGGAGAAGGGCAGAAATCCTCAAGTGTCCAGGATCCCAGTGTAATACCCTGCTCATAACACACCACATTTCCTGTTTAAATATATCATGCAACACTGTAATGAAAACAACAAATATTTGTTTGGAATATTTTCCTTAAGTCACACAAAATGAGAGGAGCAGCAGAAAGGTTACATGGCTACAAGGCATAACAATCCGAGGGGAGTGTTGATACTCAAATGCCATTACAAGACATTGACACAACAGCAGTGAAAATAATATGTTTTTCTCAACTGCTTGGCTTTACTGAAGAAGCATCTCCTAGAATATTCATAATGCAGAGGAAGATCAAAAATTGATAGACAAAAGCAATTAATTTGCCTCCTTCTCTAGCTTATTCAATATGAGATTTTTTTTGTTTGATAAAGACCCAGTAAAACTATCCCTTGATGGGCCAGGAACTGCAGCCCCCCTTCCCATACACATTTTGCTGCAAAAGAACTTGGTAACCCATCTGCTTCCCACTTACATGGATAATTATTGGATCCATTGGCATTAAAATAATTGATTGTTATCTCAATTTTTCAGTTTAGCAGCATCTTGAAGTAATACCCGGTGAGAACTAGTGATGTAAGTCTCTCTGTAATAGTTTTTATGTTAGAAAGGGGTTGTTTTTATAGGAAATTACTCTTCCCTAAGACACTGAAAAATCTATAGAGCAACTTTGCCTGTCTTTGAAAAAAAAAAATTCAGAAGTGGGTTCCTATGATTTGTTCTTTGGTACCCTAAAAAAAAGTTCAAAGCTGCCAGGAAAGAGAACCATAAACACTTAGGAAACCAGGTAAATATTGTAGCTGCCAGTGTTTAGACACTTAGCTTTGGAAGAACTTTAAAGAAAATAAAATTTTTTGAAAGAAGAAATCTTAGGCAAGCATTTAATCATATCTAGCATGGTCAGGAGAAATTTTTGGATGGGTCAGTTTGAATAACAGGTAAGAATTGTTGATTCCCATTGTTTTTCATGGAGAAAACCCTCGGTGATGCGTGTGGTTGAATTTGGATCTAGAGGGTTTCTCCCTATAGACCTCTAAGACTTGAATGTGTGCGTTTTCATTTTCTTTCTTTTTTTTCCTAATTTAGCTTTGTGTATTTTATTCCTGTTTTCATCAGACAGAACTGTGGCATGTTAGCAGATCCTGCACCTGGAGAAAAGATCAGTGCTGCAGAATTTCCCCGGGGTAGCCATGGCCTCCCTTGCCATCTGTCTGCACCGTGCCAGGAGCTGGGGCTGCTTCCTCACTGGCATTCCGTGGAGGAGCCCGTTCCCGTGGAGCCCTGGCTGCCCTGATATCTCCAACACTTCAAAGAAATGTCAGGGAGCCTGCAAGGATTAGAACTGAGAGCGCTCAGCAGCTCTGTGCCGTGCTTTTTTTCCGAGGTGACTTTTCCCGCATTACTCGGAGGCACTGCTTGCCCATGTCACCCCATCTCCCCGCAGACACGAGCTGTTTGTCACCTGCTGAACCTTCCGCCTCCAGCCCTTCGAGCCGGGCTTTTATGGATGAGCTGGGCTCTGCTGGCTCCAGCCCAGGAGCAGCCTGAAGCCAGGCATCTTCACCTTCCCCTGCCAGGTGAAAGAGATGTTGGGTGGGAATGAATCCATCTCCTCACCTCTGCGTGGCCCTCGCTGGGGATTTGGCGAGCCCAGCTGTGCCCTCCCCGCAGCTGGAGCAGCGCTCGGACCCTGCCCCTGTTGAACATTAACTGTATCCCTGCCTGCGAGCAGAGGGAGGACTGGGGCTCGGCTGACAGCAGCGACAAAGAGCTGGCAGGGCTGAAAGATTCAATTTAACTTTCTTTCTCCTCCCCCGCTTCCATATGCGAGGGCACACAGCGCTGTTCCTGCTTTTGAAACTTGCGGGGCAAAGGAGCATTGGTGTCCTCATTTTCCTTCCTCCCTATTGATGTATCATTGCCAGGATGAAAAAGGACGTCTCAAGAGCTTTTGAAAAAATGGGTGACTACTCAAGACATTTTATAAAGGAGGAAGAATGGGAGAGAAAATAGGACTCGGTAGGGGGTAGAAGGAGCCTGAATGTGTGCCTTGTCTGTCTATTCTTTCGCTTGAAACCTGGAGCTGTTGTTCCTATTTCAGTTCAAACTGTCACCTTTAGTTCATGATGGCTTTACTGCCCTTGCTCCTGAACCTCAACAGATTGGGGCTTATTTACCTATTCACACTCTGCTGTGGAACCTCATTAATAGGCTTATTAGCCACACCATTCACGTGCAGGAGGGCTCACAGAATAGATCCCAGCCACTTTGAGAGGAGGAGGAAAAAACTGTAAAGAGATTATGCTCTCATTCAGCAGCCTAACTGCTATGAAAGGCTCCCTGGGCCCACTGAGATCTCTTGAAGCCTAAATATGATGACAGAATTGATCTCCCCCCCCTCACACCCCTTTAATTCCAAACATGCTTCTGCTTTTCTCAGATTGAGGAGCTGGGCTGTTGTGGGCCACTTTAGGAGAATGTGGCTCATTTATGAGAAAAGGCTGCTATTGATAGACTGCTATCTTTTTATCCTCCAAAAGAATAAATTCTGACAAGTGCTTCCAGATCTTGGAAATAGATGTTCTGATTTGTCATTTTTAGTGGAATGCTTCCTTTTCTTTCAGAGTATGCAAAGATATCTATGAATGGGGAAAGGTATTGCAGCTTCCTGTGCCGGACAATAATTTATGTGAGAATGTGTTAACAATGTTTTCAATGGGCGATGGACATGCCCGGAGCTGGGAAAATTGGATCTTGACTGTGACATCTCAGCTTCTCAATTAGAACATTCAGACGTCTGTTGCTTTAGGAACAAACAACAAAAAAAAGTACTAAACCTGTGTTTCCAATCAATTACAAATTTGTCTGCCATCCCTCATAAAGACTGCAGTACTGGTGGGAAAATACATGCTGGGAGGTAAGTACATATTCTACAGAAAACTTGTTTTCAAGTTTTTGGTGTCAAGAAGTGTGTGAATAGAGTTACACTATGATGTGTGGCCAACAGTCCTTGAAAATCCCCTCCATCAATACCACACACAACATATAAAATGTACAGTAGAGCTTAAATAAAGTAACATTAAATTGATCAACACTGATTAAATTTGAGGCAACCACCACTTATTGATTTTGTTGCCAAGCTGACTCTACACAAGCAAGCATTACACAGATTCCATATTCAAAACCTTTTAGTTGATGGTATCTAAAGCAAATGTTTTATTAAGCAAGGATGAGGCTAAGCTTTATTGAATTCTGAATACCCATATTATGCAGTTTTAAATCTGTGTGTCCAAGCAAATGATGTTTGCACAACTTTTCGACAACGTTTCCCATTTGGGCGCCACACAGGTATTAAAGGTGCACTGTCAGACCAATTCACGGGGCCGTTGGAATCATGCATGGAACTGAGGGACTCCTGAGGGTGATTTTTGGAGTGGGTGTTATCCAACCATCCTCTCTAGATGGAACTGGCCACAGGCTAGCCATAGCTTCTGAGCCAGAAACACTTCAGGGACCGCCGCTGAGCTGGTACCATTTTTGTGTGAGGATGCAGATGCTGCCCAGTACCGGAGTGGCAGAGCCGCAGCCCAGGCTCAACCACTGCGGTGGCGCTTGCCGCGCTCCCCCTCTTTTCCTCTCTAACCCGCTGGAAAACTTTCAGCGGAACAGCTGAAAGTCCGGGAGCTGCGCGGGGTTCCTCCCCTGCAGCCCTGCAGTCGCACCGGGATGCGCTGTCCCGTTCCCCCGGGCAGGCAGCGGCCGCAGCGGGAGCTCCCCTACTCCCCTCCTGCCCCTCTCCGCCGCTGCCGAGTGCGGCAGGTCCGAGCCGCGGGGGCACCCGCGACCCCCGGGCGGGGCGGGGGCTCCCGGCTCCGCACCTCTGCGGGCCGGGCGGGGGAAGGGGCTCGGCGGCGATTGGCAGAGCCCGGCAGCGCCGTCCAGGAAACGGCTCGGGTTGCAGCGGGGGGAGTGACCGGGGGAGGAGGAAGGAGCCGGAGGAGTGCGCCGAGAGGGGGAAAGGGGGGAGAGAAAACCCACCTCCCACCCGAGGGGGCTGTCGGCGTGACAAAGCTGCGGCGGCTCGGGGCGGGCGGCTGGATGGAGCGGAGCGGGACCCGCGGCGCGCTGCTCGGCGATGCCCGCGCGGGGGAGGAGGCAGCTGGCGCCGGGCACGGCGGGCTCGCCC